>JASVEL010006710.1:0-78072 GCA_032618575.1 Nicotiana noctiflora
ACGGCTATTGAGGTCACGACTCATCTGATATGTCCGAAATGATCTCCTAACATGGGCCCGACCCCAAAAGGTTAACTCATACAATAATATCTATAAATACCAAAGGGGGAGCCAGAAAAAGGGGTTTCACTCTCTCCCCACGGGGACTCTAAAATACAGAGTAAAGTACAGAGTGAGAACCCAAGACAAAAGGCAGAAAGAGGGTAGATCGAATAAAAACGTGATTGTAAAGTTCTGAACCTCTCCATGGAGAGGCAGACTACTCTATTATCATGAATAAAGATCACCGTTATTTTCTGTTGCTAATATAAATCTTTCTGTTATCTTTTCCCTTGTTAGATTTTGGATATGTTACGACTTGCTATGATTGACCCTCCATTTACATTGATTGTTTTGAATTCAAAAATGCTCAGTAACATTTTGAGTCAAACAATTTGGCACCGTCTATGGGGATTTCCTAGCAAGATCGCATAGCTCTTCCTGAAATAAGAAACAAAGGGAAAACACCGAGAAAAGGGAAAATAACCCAATCAGAGCAAGCCTAATTCATCTCGTCCACACGCAAGAACTCGGGCTATGCGCCCTCGACTCAAATTAATCAACGATTATTCAACGATAGTTGAACTGGGACTCAGTCCATGAGCCTTCTCCTAATTAATTCAACCATAGTTGAATGAGTATTCGAGCTATGCGCCCTCGACTCAAATTAATCAACGAATATTCAACGACAGTTGAACTGGGATTCTGGTCATGAGCCTTCGCCGAATTAATTCAACCATAGTTGAATCAGCATTCGGGATATGCGCATTCGACTCGAATTAATCAACGATTGTTCAACAACAGTTAAACTGGGACTCAGGCCATGAGCCTTCGCCGAATTAATTCAACCATAGTTGAATCAGTATTCGGGCTATACGCCCTCGACTCAAACTAATCAACGAATGTTCAACGACAGTTGAACTGGGCCTCAGGCCATGAGCCTTTGCCGAATTAATTCAATCATAGTGGAATCAGTATTCGGGCTATGCGCCCTCGACTCAAATTAATCAAAGATTGTTCAACGACAGTTGAATTGGCACTCTGGCTATGAGCCTTCGCCGAATTAATTCAATCATAATTGAATCAGTATTCGGGCTATGCGCCCTCGACTCAAATTTATCAATGATTGTTCAACGACAGTTGAATTGGGACTCAGGCCATGAGCCTTCGCCGAATTAATTCAACCATAGTTGAATCAATATTCGGGCTATGCGCCCTCGACTCAAATTAATCAACGAATGTTCAACGACAGCTGAACTGGACTCAGGCCATGAGCATTCGCCGAATTAATTCAACCATAGTTGAATCAGCAATCGGGCTATGTGCCCTCGAATCAAATTAATCAACGATTGTTCAACGACAGTTGAACTGAGACTTAGGCCATGAGCCTTCGCCGAATCAATTCAACCATAGTTGAATCAGTATTCGGGCTATATGCCCTCGACTCAAACTAATCAACGAATGTTCAACGACAGTTGAACTGGGATTCAGGCCATGAGCCTTCGCCGATTTAATTCAACCATAGTGGAATCAGTACTCGGGGTATGCGCTCTCGACTCAAATTAATCAATGATTGTTCAACGATAGTTGAATTGGGACTCAGGCCATGAGCCTTCTCCGAATTAATTCAACCATAGTTGAATCAGTATTCGGGCTATGCGCCCTCGACTAAAATTAATCAACAAATATTCAACGATAGTTGAACTGGGCCTCAGGTCATGCGCCTTCGCCGAATCAATCCGATCACAGGTAAAATCTAACTCAAGCCACGCGCCCTCACCAAATAAGTTCAACTGCGGTCTAACTAAGATCCAGGTCCCCTACCTCCGCCAATAAATTGGCGAGTAAACTAAGGCACAAGGCGTACATGCCTGCTATCCAGCAAAATGCTTAGTCGCACCCAGAGCGGGATTACAATCGAAACAAATCGCCTTCGAGAAGGCATATCGTCATCCCCCCCCCCCCCAATAAAAAAAAAGGGGGGGGAGCACAAATGAAACAAGCAGTAATTGAGCAATGTAAAAAGGGGAGCTCCCCCTTGATTCAAAGGAACAATTACGGGCCATGCCTGTCCACACTAAACCAAAAATTATCCAAAAAGAAAATAAAATGAAATGAAGCAACAACAAAAAAAGGGAACAACAACATACGGCAACAACCGCTAGAAAGGAGAAAAGATCACTCTTTTTCACTTAGGACCATCCACACCGTCACCCGTTCCAACCGCACCATCTCCTGTCCCGGTCACTCCGCCACCCGTTCCGCCTGTACCACCACCCGCAATTTCTATACCATTGCCAGCTCACGCCAGACTCCCACCACTGCCATCATCAATACCAGGCATTGCAGCATCGAAACCGCATTCTACGCGAGCCTCTCGAGCCTTCTGGCGTGCTCCCTCGAAACCGCTTCGGAAATGATGCCGGCCTCAAACAGGTGCTTGTATACGTCCCGCTGGGCCTTGGGACAAACCCAAACCTCACGGGAACCACCCATATAAGCGGATTTCACTTGGATGCGCCTGTTCTCTTCCTCCAGAAATGCGATCTACCCTGCCGCATCCTGAATGCCCCGCTCTAGAACCCTAATCCGCTCTTCGAGGCTGCTCTCCTTGAAGGCAGCAGCGACTCTGACCAAGGGCAACTGGGAATTGTTAGCCCGGATAACACTATCACGCCCCAAAACAAGGGACATGACCGGCGCCTGACCGAGTAGCCCCAGTCAAGCGGACCTGAGTGCCTTTATATCCCACGCGTTACCCCTGTATCGATTATTACTCATTAACCAAATATCTTACCAATAATGACTGATTTCACAATGCATAAACATAACCATGTGATTGATTTAGTAACAAGTTCACAATTTTCATTTACAACGCCCGACATACATATACATAGGCCACAACCCCACAATTTACATGTCTACGGAGCCTCTAGGATACAAAAAAGGGAGTACAATACTTGCCGGTAACAAGGCTCCGGCTATACCTTACAAAACCAAAATGAAATCTAAACCGAAGTGGCATTAACCACACACAAGGCCCCGAGGAAGAAAGGGGCTCACCAAAAACGGGCAGTGGAAGGAGAAGGATACTACCGCCGATGAGCTGAAGTGCCTGCTACTGATCCACCTACAATCATGACACGAATGTAGCGCCCCCGGCAAAAGGGACGTCAGTACACTTGAATTGTTACTGGTATGTATGGACAAACTTTGTCCCAAGTAAACTCAAGCCATTAAATTACATCAACAATTTATTAAGCCAACCAACCATGTTTCCACATTTTCCTCATTTCAAATAATTCTCACACAAAGCACTTTCTACAATCAACCAATTTAACAATAACCAATCAATCACGTAAAGAACAAGTAGTCAAACAAAGGGGCAATCAGTGCCCCACAGGTTGCAAACTCTCCTGCTGTCTCCTTTCACAATTTCACATTATTGATTTATGTATCAATTTTCAATAGCGATTTCGATCGCTTTCCATCCTTATTGCCCCCGACCACCCTTATTACCTCGGCCACCCTTATCACCCCAACCCACACCTTATTTCACCACGTTGCGGCGCGCAACACGACCCCGCCTTACAGTTGAAAACACAACAAGTTCAAACAGCAGATAAGGTACTACACACAATTTCAACAAGTTCAAATAAGCAACTTGCACATTGTTTCATGTTCTCAATTACTTCTCAAGCCAATATCACAACCAAGTTACAATGTTTCCACATTCAAGAATATTCACACATGTATATTCAACAATTTTCCATAATTCAAGTGTTTCATCTCTTTCCACAATAAACCAATTCTCAAGTGTTTCGTTTTCTTTTCCACAAGGTGCCATATAGGCTATCATAATCATTATTCACAAATTCTTTACCCAATTCAACTCTCATTTACCTTTCGGTTCATATTTCATACCACAACACTCATAGTTCAACAACAACTTTGAATATCCAACAACAACATCAATTAATCACATACAATTTCTCAAATCAACACATGCCAAACAATTTTACACATAAGTGCGATTTCACAAGAATCAAAATTTGCCATACATACCTGGTGGTGAGTTTTCTCCCGTTAACTTTCTACAACACTCCAAAAACTCTAGCAATTCCAATCTACTATGAGACATAACAAAATTAAACACATATTAGAAAGATATTCATGAAACTAGCTCATTTGAGCATTTTATCAAATACTAATTGTGCATCTTGATTTCAAATCCCCTTTTCAAGAATTACTTCATTCCCTAACCCTATCTTTACTTATTTATGTTCATCAATCTTCCCACAACTCTATTTGCACAAGCATGCATACATAACACTACCATACCAAGAATCATACCTCAATAACACATCTCACAACCTCTACAATACTAACATAACCTAGGTTAGGAACCCATGGCTCCCAATCACCCTCCCATGAGTTCTAATGTATGTATCTTACATAAATAATCACCATGGAGTAGTTGGAGATGATAGACATACCTCTTGTTGTAAGAATTTTAAGAATCTCCACTTGAGGTGTTCTTGAAGAATTCAAGAATTAGAAGGAAAATCTAAGGATTTTGAAGATTAATCCTTGTTAGTATAAGTGTTTAAGGGGTAGAAATTACTCAAAGAACTATAAAATCTTACCTTAGATCATAGGGATGAAGTTTGGGATGAAACCCTCTTGAGAGAGCAAGTCATAACACCAAAAATGAGTTTAGAACACTCTAGGCCGGTCTTTGGGGTATTAAAACTATCCAGGTGCGCGAAGTGTCGCCCAGGTGCGCGAAGTGTGCAAGCTTCGCGCATGACTTCGCGCATTTTCCTGAGCATTCTGCCTAAGGTGCGCGAAGTGTGCGCGAAGTCCACTTCGCGCAGGACTTCGCGCATCTGACACCTGACGAGTAAAATCATAATAACTTTCTGTATACACCTCCGAATGACGAACGGTTTGTTGCGTTGGAAACTAGACTCAAAGGGCTTTAATTTGATAGGTTGATCCTCACACAACTCATTATATAACTGGAGATATGATCATTCAAAGTGAGGTCTTGTGCGCACTCTTTTACAGATTTCGTCTAATATGCAATTTTCCATCTTGGATTAGGCTTAGGCCTCTCCTTAGACCCCAAATCACTTATAATAAGACTTATAACCTTATTAAACTATCTAATTAGTATCCATAACATTATGAATCCTTATTTGCACACGAGATAAAACAATGTAGCCTACATTAGCACGACGAAATCTTAAATAACTCGAAAAAAAATTTTCGGGGCCTTACATCCTCCCCCCCTTAAGATCATTCGTCCTCGAATGAGGATTTGAGAATGAGTTGGCTTTGAAAGACATGCTATGCAAACTATCAAAATTTTGACTAACTCTTATATTCTAGAAAAATTTCGCCAGAGTTTCCTTTGTATTATGGACATATCCACCTGTCAGAGGGCCCCCGAAACATATTACCAAACAACAATACACAAATACAACACCTTTCACAACTGGTATACACTTTCTTATCTCAACGAATGCACATATTCTATCACATTGTTACAATTGCACATAACTAGTCACTTCAATGAATTTTCACCTTATTTAACCATTTTAACACACCATGTACACTTAACAAACCATTACCAATCTACACTTACTATTAGTTGTTTATTAAACACGTAAATCTTCATAAGGCTTTCATTTATCAAGAACGGTTCAAGTGACCCAAGGTAACAACACATTTAACTCATTACAAATAAAGGAGACTTTACTAATACTAAGAGGGAAACAACTTAGGCAAGATGACAGTTACTAGGAGTAGGAGGGTCACCTAATTTCTTCTAGGCTTGATCGAACAAATGGGGGTACTTTTCCTTCATCTCTTTTTTCGCTTCCCATGTGGCCTCCTCAACTTGTTGACTTCGCCACAATACTTTAACAGAGGCAACTTCCTTATTTCTCAACTTACGGACTTGCCTATCAAGAATGGCAACTGGAACTTCTTCATATGACAAATCTTCATTAACCTCTATAGCTTCGACCGGCATGATGGTGGATGGATCTCCAATCACTTTCTTCAACATGGACACATGGAATATCGGGTGCACTGATGACATCTCAGGAGGCAACTCTAGCCTATAAGCAACTTGACCAACCCTTTGAATGATCCGATATGGCCCGACATACCTAGGGCTCAATTTCCCTTTCTTTCCGAACCGCATGACTCCTTTCATAGGAGATACCCTCAAGAACACCCAATCGTCGACTTGAAACTCCAAATCCCTTCGACGAACGTCTGCATAGGACTTTTGACGACTCTGTGCTGTTTTCATTCTCTCCTGAATAACTTTGACCTTTTCCATAGCTTCGTATACCATATCCGGCCCTAGCAATTCCGCTTCACCTACCTCAAACCACCCGATTGGCGATCTACATCTTCTCCCATACAATGCCTCAAACGGGGCCATTTGAATGCTAGCATGATAGCTGTTATTGTAAGCAAATTCTATCAGTGACAAGTGTTCATCCCAATTACCTTTAAAATCTAAGACACAAGCCCGCAACATATCTTCAAGCGTCCGAATGGTCCGCTCGGCCTGACCGTCGGTCTGTGGATGGAAAGCTGTGCTGAGATTCACCTGAGTTCCCAAACCTTGCTGAAACTTCTTCCAAAAGTTAGCTGTGAACCGAGCCCCGCGATCCGAGATAATAGAAAGTGGAGTGCCATGAAGCCTTACTATCTCCTTGATGTACAACCTTGCATATTGCTCCGCAGTATCAGTGGACTTGACAGGCAGGAAGTGAGTTGATTTGGTGAGTCGATCTACTATCACCCATACTGAATCGAACTTACGCCGAGTGCGAGGTAACCCCACCACGAAATCCATATTGATCATCTCCCATTTCCACCTTGGTATTTCTATAAGCTGAGTTAATCCACCAGGCCGTTGATGCTCGGCCTTCACTTGTTGACAGTTCGGACATTTAGCTACAAAGCCTGCCACATCCCTTTTCATACCGCTCCACCAATAAATCTCCTTGAGATCGTGATACATTTTCGTTGAACCAGGGTGCACAGAATACCTGGAAGTATGAGCCTCTGCCATCACTCTTTCTCGAAGCTCGTCCACATCCGGAACACATAGCCTATCTTGACACCACAATACACCATCTTCGCTGCTGAGTACAAATGCTGAGGTCTTGTCATCCATGACTGCTTCCTTCGCCCGAACCAATGCTGGATCCATGAACTGTTTTTCCTTGATTTCCGCGACCAATGATGATTCTGCTCCATTATGCACCAAGATATCCCACTCGTCTGACGCCGAGATACGAACCCCCAAGCTGGCTAATAGGTAGACCTCTCGAGCCAGGGGTCTTTGATCCACACCCAAATGAGCCAAACTACCCATGGATTTTCGACTAAGAGCGTCGGCTACCACATTTGCCTTCCTTGGATGGTACAATATGTTCATATCATAGTCCTTAAGCAATTCTAACCACCGCCGCTGTCTCAGATTCAGTTCCTTCTGCTTGAACAAATACTTGAGGCCCTTGTGGTCTGGAAACACATCTACATGAACTCCATAAATATAATACCGCCATATTTTAAAGCAGACACAATTTTAAAGCAGACACAACTGTCGCGAGCTCCAAATCATGTGTCGGATAATTCTTCTCGTGATTCTTGAGTTATCTCAAAGTATACTCTATAACCTTTCCGTGTTGCATCAATACACACCCCAAACCAACCTTGGAGGCATAACTATCACCTTAATACTTTACATCATTAGCGGAACATCTTTATTATATTCTTCTTACATAAGACCTTCCACGAATTGAGTTCTACTATAATTTCCTTGATATGGTTACGATCCCATGTGAACAATTTCTACTAACTCTTCACAATTCTTAACAAAAGGCATTACTGAATGAGTTTTCTCGTATGACCTCCTATCTCAAATGAATAGCACTAGCTAACTTGCACACGTACCTCGAATAACACTATCTTGCACGACATTGCATCAAATGTAAGGTAACATTGTGCTCTAACTTTTCTTAACCAACCTCTTCTCCCCATATGTACATTATAGAATTTAAGAAACTGCACCTCTTTCCCCGTGAATGAAAATTCCTACCATCCCTCCTTACGGTTAAACACCTCTTAAAACATATATCAACAACCTTTATATGCATATGATTTAGGAAAGGTCACTAGCCCGAGAAGGGTATTCTCTGAAACTTTAAATCCTCCTCAATCCTTCAACAACAACTTTTTGTTTTACTCTTAAGTGTAAGGCATAGTCTACCTGATTCTATCTCCGATGAATAACTCGCTTTATTCCCTATGTTATAGTTACCAATAAAGTTCCCTGATATTGCGGCTTAAGATTTATCATGCTAAACATGTCTAGTCCGTCACGAGTGTTCATCCTCTTTCAATCTATTCCGAACCTTTCATTCCCATCCTGTTTTGCGGATAGTGCATAGTTAATAGCTTTATTGTCCCACACATTTGTCTGCCTCCCGTGAACTTGAAAAATCATTATATCTTGTTTAATCATTTTACAGTACCACAACTTCACCAACGATAATCTCGCTTCCCATTGTGTGTAGACACGAACTATCTCTAGACCCTTTAGTTGATATTCAGTGTCACCCAAGTCGGTTGCATTGCGGTTAATCCCTTATAATTTTTATTAACACTTGTGCCCTAAGTGAGTCCACCATTCTGATGCAAAAATTGTTTTAGATAACCATGACCATCTCAATTTAGAGGTTTTTCCCCCATTTCTTCTCACCTCATTCTTCCTAGTTAGCGAATAGCCACGCACTCTTCCATATATTACGTGGTCCATTAACTTAGGTATTTCATCCGGCTCACCCCTTAACTCTTATTGGGATATATGTAGCAAAGAGTGTTCGTCTGAACATCACTCAACACTTATCTATTTGTAAGACTCTTTAGAGGCTCTCTATCAAGCCCCAATTACCATCTTGGGTTGTTGTGGCAACACATTTATTTCTCCCACTCGTTCTGGCTTTCTTAGTATCCCGAAACTTTGTTTAAATCACAAATCTATTATTAGCCCATTCCAAGTACTCACAATCTTTCACATTTGACATATGGTACTTCCTTGGGTTCCATTTCTCCTGACCTTATGACAAGTAAAAGTCTCTTTACAAACATACTCTTATTTTCTAGAATCGTTGACCCTATCATTCACATTGCAATGCGTGAAGAATTTACATTCCTTAATCTCTTGGGATGCTAGTTGTCTATCATTAGCATATTCTTTCAGAGAGTCATGTTACCCATTATCTCTTTTCTAGACCACACCTGTCTTCACCAAAATATTCAAATATCATAGCTACATGGTCTCACTCTTGTTTCATTGTATTTAAGTAGCCTTACGATGGCCCTCCCTCTCCCACATGGGGCGAATGTCCTGGATCTTCACACAAGTCTTGAGTGTAGAAACTTTAGCAACATATGCCTCATATATCTATCCCTCTTATATATACTCGACTATTAGGAAAATTTAAGTCACCATAGTATTAATCTCATAAGTTCCCTATTCCTATTCAGCCATGTAGGTATGGGATTCCAAGTCCCCACACATATCCTTTATGAGTGTAACGCAACCTCGTGCATTTCTGGGTCCTTATAACGTTCGTAAGACAAGGGTTTTCTCACCTAGGGTCCAATTGAGTCTCATTTCATAACTTTTTAACTCATGTGAGAGACTTACACTCTGACCATTAATCTCTTAGTCTTTCTCCCATATATCACGTGCTTATATAACCAATATTATTTCACACCTTGCGATCAATTATATACTTCTCGCACTAACCACGTGTGCTACTCAAACTTACATATCAATTATCAAATCAATGCCTCTTCGTGCGGGTAATCACTTTTAATCCTTTCCTCAAATAAAGCATACTTGTAGTACTATGTACTTATACTATATATATATTCATACTGTTTATTCAACAAGATACATGTGCAATCTCCATAATACCCATGTCTTTTCCCATTGGTCATGACATATGACAACACTACATGAAACAGACGAAAGAGCATTTAAACTTACCTTGAATCTCAACGCACGTGTTATAAAACAATATTATAGTCAAGCTTTATCGCACGATTTGGAATGTTGAAGAAGGGTAATATTCCTAAATGTCCGTGTAGCCCCCTACTTATATGATGTGGTCGACAACACACCTATAAGAAGAGCACTACTAGACACAGCTCCGAGACATCCTAGGACACTTTACAAACCTTAGGCTCTGATACCAAGTTTGTCACGCCCCAAATCGAGGGACATGACCGGCGCCTGACCGGGTTTCCCCAGTCAAGCGGACCTGAGTGCCTTTATATCCCACGCGTTACCCCTGTATCGATTATTACTCATTAACCAAATATCTTACCAATAATGACTGATTTCACAATGCATAAACATAACCATGTGATTGATTTAGTAACAAGTTCACAATTTTCATTTACAACGCCCGACATACATATACATAGGCCACAACCCCACAATTTACATGTCTACGGAGCCTCTAGGATACAAAAAAGGGAGTACAATACTTGCCGGTAACAAGGCTCCGGCTATACCTTACAAAACCAAAATGAAATCTAAACCGAAGTGGCATTAACCACACACAAGGCCCCGAGGAAGAAAGGGGCTCACCAAAAACGGGCAGTGGAAGGAGAAGGATACTACTGCCGATGAGCTGAAGTGCCTGCTACTGAACCACCTACAATCATGACACGAATGTAGCGCCCCCGGCAAAAGGGACGTCAGTACACTTGAATTGTACTGGTATGTATGGACAAACTTTGTCCCAAGTAAACTCAAGCCATTGAATCACATCAATAATTAATTAAGCCAACTAACCATGTTTCCACATTTTCCTCATTTCAAATAATTCTCACACAAAGCACTTTCTACAATCAACCAATTTAACAATAACCAATCAATCACGTAAAGAACAAGTAGTCAAACAAAGGGGCAATCAGTGCCCCACAGGTTGCAAACTCTCCTGCTGTCTCCTTTCACAATTTCACATTATTGATTTATGTATCAATTTTCAATAGCGATTTCGATCGCTTTCCATCCTTATTGCCCCCGACCACCCTTATTACCTCGGCCACCCTTATCACCCCAACCCACACCTTATTTCACCACGTTGCGGCGCGCAACACGACCCCGCCTTACAGGTTGAAAACACAACAATTTCAAACAGCAGATAAGGTACTACACACAATTTCAACAAGTTCAAATAAGCAACTTGCACATTGTTTCATGTTCTCAATTACTTCTCAAGCCAATATCACAACCAAGTTACAATGTTTCCACATTCAAGAATATTCACACATGTATATTCAACAATTTTCCATAATTCAAGTGTTTCATCTCTTTCCACAATAAACCAATTCTCAAGTGTTTCGTTTTCTTTTCCACAAGGTGCCATATAGGCTATCATAATCATTATTCACAAATTCTTTACCCAATTCAACTCTCATTTACCTTTCGGTTCATATTTCATACCACAACACTCATAGTTCAACAACAACTTTGAATATCCAACAACAACATCAATTAATCACATACAATTTCTCAAATCAACACATGCCAAACAATTTTACACATAAGGGCGATTTCACAAGAATCAAAATTAGCCATACATACCTCGATTGAGCTTTCCTTAAGTTACTACAACACTCCAAAACTCTAGCAATTCCAATCTACTATGAGACATAACAAAATTAAACACATATTAGAAAGATATTCATGAAACTAGCTCATTTGAGCATTTTATCAAATACTAATTGTGCATCTTGATTTCAAATCCCCTTTTCAAGAATTACTTCATTCCCTAACCCTATCTTTACTTATTTATGTTCATCAATCTTCCCACAACTCTATTTGCACAAGCATGCATACATAACACTACCATACCAAGAATCATACCTCAATAACACATCTCACAACCTCTACAATACTAACATAACCTAGGTTAGGAACCCATGGCTCCCAATCACCCTCCCATGAGTTCTAATGTATGTATCTTACATAAATAATCACCATGGAGTAGTTGGAGATGATAGACATACCTCTTGTTGTAAGAATTTTAAGAATCTCCACTTGAGGTGTTCTTGAAGAATTCAAGAATTAGAAGGAAAATCTAAGGATTTTGAAGATTAATCCTTGTTAGTATAAGTGTTTAAGGGGTAGAAATTACTCAAAGAACTATAAAATCTTACCTTAGATCATAGGGATGAAGTTTGGGATGAAACCCTCTTGAGAGAGCAAGTCATAACACCAAAAATGAGTTTGGAACACTCTAGGCCGGTCTTTGGGGTATTAAAACTATCCAGGTGCGCGAAGTGTCGCCCAGGTGCGCGAAGTGTGCAAGCTTCGCGCATGACTTCGCGCATTTTCCTGAGCATTCTGCCTAAGGTGCGCGAAGTGTGCGCGAAGTCCACTTCGCGCAGGACTTCGCGCATCTGACACCTGACGAGTAAAATCATAATAACTTTCTGTATACACCTCCGAATGACGAACGGTTTGTTGCGTTGGAAACTAGACTCAAAGGGCTTTAATTTGATAGGTTGATCCTCACACAAATCATTATATAACTGGAGATATGATCATTCAAAGTGAGGTCTTGTGCGCACTCTTTTACAGATTTCGTCTAATATGCAATTTTCCATCTTGGATTAGGCTTAGGCCTCTCCTTAGACCCCAAATCACTTATAATAAGACTTATAACCTTATTAAACTATCTAATTAGTATCCATAACATTATGAATCCTTATTTGCACACGAGATAAAACAATGTAGCCTACATTAGCACGACGAAATCTTAAATAACTCGAAAAAAAAATTTTCGGGGCCTTACAAACACCCTGCAATTCATCCGCCCGGGCCGAGGCCTCGACCAATCTTCACTTCAAAGCGGCCGCTTCTCCTTCCAGCGCAGCAACGTTCCCACTCCATTCAGAGGTAACCTCCGTCACCTTGATCAGGCATAAATGCTCACACTTTATCGAAGCCCTCCGCCCAGCCTCGAGTTCATTATTCTTCCAATGCAACTGATCCTCCAAGGCTCTTATGCAACCAAGCGCTTAGTTTGCTTGTAACTCCCTCTTCGCCAACTCATCAACTAAAGCCCAGTTATGCGGATCGGTCCTTATACGCTCACTCAGCTCCCTACACTTGTTCCGGTAACAATGATACCTATCAAGCACGCGCAAAAGTACTCCGGACCGAACATTGGCTCGATGAAGACTTTCCACCTACAACAAAAATGCCTGCAAAACAAAGAACGAGAGGTCAAACAAGGATACAGAAGCTTGTAAGAAGAGGGGAATAAATAAGCAAACAAACAAGCGGTCACCCCCGAATACGTACCCTCATCCCCATCCTTGCTACCTCGTTCATCAAACCAATATCTGGCAACCCCCTCAACGATTCGTTCTCAACCGCAGAACACAGCTGACCAAGCTGCGACACCAAAGCAGAGTCCAGCAACAGAAAATTCTCGTTCACATGAATTTCAACAACACGCGGCCTCCCGTTCGGAAGGACCGCCGCATTCGTGATCCCATCACGAAACATGCGGATGTCCTCAGAGTCCAAGTCAGAATCAGACGTAGAGCCCTCTTCCACTGCCACCACCTCCGTCGAAGGAGTACTCGAGCTGCCAATGTCCACGACCACCCGAGAAAGTTCCCCCAACTCGACCATATGGGTCGAAGACTGAGCAGTAGGGGCGGAATTTCCCTCTCGATCCTCTGGAGCCCGAGCCTCATTTTCTCCTGGCCTGTCGTCTGGAGTATGCGCCACGTCCGCATTCTCCCTCTCCCGAGAAGGGGTGAATCCATATTTATCACAATAGGAGGAACGGATCGAACCGCCACTGACAGAGCCGGAGGGGAAATAATCGTTTGCCTGACCAAAGGTCTCTATTCCTCATCACAAGAAGACGAGCCGTCTTGAGGGCGAACGGTCCCCGATAGACCTTCGCCACAAAACAAAGGACGTGAATGGGACGGCACCGTGGAAGACTCGACCGATAAGGCCCTGGGCACCTAGCATGGCACCAGTGCAGCAAAGAACCTGGCAATCGCACCAGGCCACCGAAACGCCAATTGAGGGGCTCTGCCTCGGTACATTCTCCCTGCAGACAAAGGACTAGGTCATCCCCAGGTTATATTAGATTCTAAATAAACCACACACGGAGAATGTAAACCTCGTACCTACAGCTGGTCCCTCGCCATATTTCTCCCAAAAAGACAGCCACGAGCGGACCCCCTCGGTGTGTGGAACAACGATTTCGAGCCACCCACGCAGACCGATGAACAAAGAAAAAGGTGACCTATCAGCTACATAAACAATAACAAAATAGTAATCATCCAAACATAAGAAGAGGAAGAGAATCAATCCTACTGCTTAAAAAGGACAACTTACGTCGGTAATTCCAAGTCTCCAGGAATCCTGGAGAGGGTGCCATTAGGTGCTCGGTTCGAATATAGAAAAATTGCTCGAACGGGCGAGGCTCGACCTCATCGTCTAAAGCAACCGTCAACCCCTTCGAACCACGCGGGCTCATTCGAAGCATACTCACCCGCACTCGCTGAGGAACGTATAGATCAATCACATGTTGCAGCATGACAGTCTTTTCGGCTAACTACGCGAACTTTAAAAACATTGCCAGAAGTTTGTATACAGACGGGGTGAGCTGCCCCGGGCACACGTTGTAGTATCGACAAAAGTCAACAACCAAATTGGGGAGTGGGACCCTGAATCCTAGCCTAAGAGGGTATGCATTAAAGATAGTACCTAGCATGGTTGGTATGGACCCTCTCCTCTGGTCGGGCGAGCATGATGTTAGCATGAGAAGGCACGAGCCTTTGTTCCCATAATTGGTTCATACCCACCTCCCCCATCAACGGGGCCTCATCCACCGGGTCATCCCCACCGTCGACGGTGAAATCTACCGCCAGGCTCCCAACTGCAGGAAGTATTTCATCTACCAGCGGAACTCTCTCAACTTCATTTTGCACGTCATCCCCCAGCACCGGAGACATGCCTTCAATAACCAGAAGACTAACCGGCACAACTATCGGGAGAATCTCATAGGAGGAAGAACCGGTCATTGATCAGTTGTTTAGAGACTAAAGAAAGGTATTGGATCCAACTAAGAACGGGGAATAACTTTTCGCAAAGCAGAAAGAATCTTAAAAGCTCACAAGAAATAAGAGTTGCATATAAACCAGACAATATCAGAAATCAAGTATCCCAAACCGTCTTATAGGCAACACAATCGATTTTCGGGAAAACCGACGGGTGCCATTAAATGCATAATCCAACCGTCAAAAAACGGTTCGATTCTACCGAAACGGTTGTCACCATGATTAAGGTCATAGAATATTCGCCCAGTCACGATCACTGCCTCGCTCATTACGGAAAAACGGATGATTTACCACCAAGGGCAGGTTAAATCCTACACCCTCAAAATTCGTATGGACTATACGAATCCTGATTTGTATTGCGGCATACCAACTGTTCCCCTTTGCCAGTAACACTCGTACACGAGATCAGACTTTTATTATGTGAGGAGAAGAGGGGAAGAGATGCCATGATCTCGACACAAGCAGTCGTCATTCCCTCCCCCTCGCCCGAAAAAGGTCTATTCCTCGACCGCTGAAATCCACTCATCAGGTTCGACCTCGAGGCGACCATGATAAGCGGATGGACTAACTGTATGGGTCATAATAGATTCTACAACAATCAACAAGACTAATATGTTCCTTTTTGACTAATATAAGCGTAATAAGTGCCATGATCACTTCTAATTAAGGGAGCTTTCTGTATCCGCCTAAAACGGCTATTCAGGTCACAACTCATCTGATATGTCCAAAATAACCTCCTAACATGGGCCCGACCCTAAAAGGTCAACTCATACAACGATATCTATAAATACCAAAGGGGGAGCCAGAAAAGGGGGTTCCACTCTCTCCCCACGGGGACTCTAAAATACAGAGTAAAGTGTAGAGTGAGAACCCAAGACAAAAGGCAGAAAGAGGGTAGATTGAATAAAAACGTGATTGTAAAGTTCTGAACCTCTCCATGGAGAGGCAGACTACTCTATTATCATGAATAAAGATCACCGATATTTTCTGTTGCTAATATAAATCTTTCTGTTATCTTTTCCCTTATTAGATTTTGGATATGTTACGACTTGCTATGATTGGCCCTCCATTTACATTGATTGTTTTGAATTCATAAATGCTCAGTAACATTTTGAGTCGAACATTTTTCTCAAGGAAAATACATATTTTTAAGTTTATGTTGGAATAGTTATGATTACCCAAAAGATCATCTTGTGTTTTAGAACTCGATTTCGTATTTCGAGGTCTTCATAGCCTCATTTTATCCCTACTCAATTTGCATGCACAATCCGAACGTGTTTCTGGAAAATGGAAAGTTGAGAAAAATAATAATTTTTTCCTTTAAAAGTTGATTTAGTTGACTTCGGTCAATATTTTGAGTAAACGAACCCAGACTAGTATTTTTTATAGTCCTAGTGTATCTGTATTAAAATATGAGACCTGGATGTATGCCCGAAATTGGATTCGGAGGTCCCTAGCCCAAGTAATAAATTTTTGTTAAAAATTGTAAGTTTGAAAATCTAATGGTCTAAAGAATTTGATTAATGGTTGATCTTGTTGGTATCGGACCCGTATTTTAGTTCCGGAGAACAGTACAAATTTAATTTGATATTTAATTTATTCATGTAAAATTTGGTAAAAACGGAGTTGGTTTGACGTAATTCGGGCATCCGGTTGAGAAAAGAGGAATTTCAAGTGTTCTTAAGAATTTCATGTGATTTGGTGCTAAATTCGTAATTCTGGATATTGTTTTGATTATTTGATCACACAAGCAAGTTGGTATGATATTTTTAAGATTTGTGTGCATGTTTGGTTGGGGGCCCCGGAGGCTCCGCTGAGTTCGGATAGGCTACGGGGTGTTTTGAACTAAGAAAATTTTACTGGTATAAATTAACTTGTTGTAGGCTATGATCTCCAGTTGTGAGATCAGTCATCGAAAGTGCGAACCCTACAAGTTGCCATCGCAAATGCGAAGAGTAGCTAGGCCAAGCAGACCTCACATTTGCGAGGAATTCTTCGCTTTTGCAAAGTGAGGCTGGGAAGGCAGTGATTGCAAATGCGATCTTTTTGTCGCATTTGCGGAGAGCTAAGTTTGCAATTGCGAGCATATCTTCGCAATTGCAAAAGCAGCAGAGGTGTGAAGGACCTTATATTTGCGATGGTACACTCCACATTTGTGGGCTTCATATTTGTGAAGCTTGAGTCGCAAGTGTGACATCTACAGCAATGTAAAAAGGTCTTAGACGGAATTTTTGATTCATTTCCCAAATTTTCAAAATCTAACCACAATAGTTGATTTTCCAAAGATCATTTATTCCACAAATCATAGATAAGTAACATTTAACTTATTTCTTCCAATCTTTCACTTTATTTCATAAGATTTCAACCTAGAATTTAAGATGTTCTTGGTGGAATTGGAGACTTTTGGGTAAAAACTAGGAATTTCAAATTTGGGGATTTAGACCGCAAATTGAGGTCGGATTCCAAAACCAATTGTATATTCGTGCTCAGGGGTGAATGGGTAACTGGGTTTTGGTCCGAATTTCGGATTTGGATCAAGCGAGCCCGGGTGTTAAACTTTTTCAAAAATGGCCAAAATTAAATTATTTACAATCGTGGGTAGTTTCTAAGGCTTAAAATGAGTTATTTGGTTGGTAATTTGCTGATTCTATTGGTCCGAAAGCTTGTGTGAAGGAAAAAGTGGTGGTTGAGCTTTGAGTTTGGTCGTGAGAGCGAGATAAATGTCGTGGCAAACCTTAACCTGAGGGATTATGTGTTATTTTCTTACTTGTTACGTGTTTGGATGTTGAGTACAATGTATAGGCAAGGTGACGAGTACCTATAGGTTGTTGTCGAGTCATAGCATATGAGTGAGTCTTATTCTTGTAAATGTTGTATTTTTTATCATATTTTTCATGTTTAAACTAGTTATTCGATGTATTGAGCAATTTCTTGTCATGTTTTATTGAATTTGGTATTGATTGAGCATTTACTCAAAGTTGGGATTGGTGTTGTGGAACTAAGTGCTGAAGTAAGACTTGTTATTGTCATTTCTATCTCCCTGTTGTTGTTGTCTCTTATTTTGGTGAGGTAGAGTAATTTAGCACGAAGGGTATGCCGTGCACAATGCTATTTTTTACATGGTGATGTTGGGTGATAAAGCACGAAGAGCGATATTGTGCACGTTTCTATTATTTATATGGTGAGTTTGAGTGATAAAGCACGAAGGGTGATATCATATACATTTCTATTATTGATTATCTGGTGAGCTTGAGAGTTAAAGCACAAAGGGTGATGTCGAGCATTTTCCGTTTGCTGTGTTTACTTGCTATTACCGGTTCAAGGTGGCACTTGTTAAAATTAAAATTCAAGATGACCTATTTCCAATGCCATTCTTGTGAATCAACCTTTATATGCTCGGAGGCTCAAAACGATTTGGGTCAATTTGAGGGTAAAATTCAAAGCTAATCAGATTTACAAGTGATAATTATAAAATAGGCACAATTTTAAAAGTAATCGAAATTTTGTCACTTTTTATGTAAGGCAGAATAGCCCATATGGAACTTATACTTGTGCTACTTTGTTATGCCGGTCCCCAAACTTATCATTTTGCCAATTGAACACTTAAACTCGTTCAAAACCATTTTTCTAAATCCCTCTAACCAGTAGCCGAGCTTATGTGGCATTGACATAGCTGAGGTGGACAAATTTTGTATAACACACCCGCGTAAAGAGATTGATACTAGTAATTTTGATTAAAAATAAATTGAACTAACAGAAAAGTAAAGTTAATAAGTTAATCGAAATTACAACCACCACCTCCTAATTTTTATCTCTTTGTCAGTTTCTCTCACCTTTCTCCTCGCCCCAATCCCTCTTCCCCTCCATCTTTTCCCCTCCACACTTTAAATAATGGATGGCCTTCAAAATCACAAAATCAGGCAAAAATATACTAATTTTCTCTATTTCTTTAACAAAAGAATCTTTTACATTTCTTATTTCTTTTTTTTTTGTTTAATTAAAACCTAACTGATCTTTTTTTTTGTTTAATTAAAACCTAACTGATTAGGTGTGACGACCCGGCCCGTCGTCACGAGAATTACCACCCCGTTATGTTGAAATTGCATGTTTTATGATTTTATATCGGTGTTAGAGTCTATCGGGTGAGTTAGGAGTGAATTGGATTGAAAATGAGGCATATAGCCTTTTTGAAGGAAACTTGAATAAGGAAAGTCAATCCGGAGTTGACTATTTGGTTAGAGGGCTCGAAATCGGATTTTGGTGATTCGGTTAATTCCGGGAGGTGATTTGTGATTTAGGGGAGCGATCAGAATTGAATTTGGAGGCCCGGTGTAGAAATAGGCTTGAATTGGCTAAGGTTGAATTTTGGCGAAATCCGAACGGTAGGTGAGATTTTGATCCGTGAGTCGGAATAGAATTCCGACAGTTGCAGTAGCTCCGTTAAGTGATTTTGGATGTGCCTGCAAAATTTCAGGTCATTCGGACGTCGTTTGGTCGGGTTTTTGATCGAATGTGTAATTCGGAATGTTTTAAGGAATTTAGGCTTGAATTTGATGTGAATTATGGGTTTTGGGGTTATTAGACGTGTTTTGAGGATTGGAGCAAGTTCGAATAAGGTGTTAAGGTATGTTGGTGTGTTTGGATGAGGTCCCGGGGGCCTCGGGGTGTTTTCGGATGGTTAAACGGAAGAAAATTGTGGAAAAATTGCAGGTTGGGATTCTGTTTCTATTGTTTCCGCTCCTGCGGAATTATGGGCGCAGGAGCGAGTCCGCAGAAGCGGACGAAGGGCGCAGGGGCGCTTGGCTCCGCAGAAGCGGACTCCTTTCCGCTGAAGCGGCATCGCTGGTGCGAGCCAGTGATCGCAGAAGCGGACGAGAAGAAAATGGGAATGGTCCGCAGAAGCGGACATTTGACCGTCTGGGCGAGTCCGCAGAAGCGGACTCTGGTGCGCAGAAGCGGATATTTCCGCAGAAGCGGAAGTTTCATCGCAGAAGCGGGCGCGCTTAAGCGGCCCTTTGCTCGCAGAAGCGGAATTGGCCGGCTAGGCCTGGAACCGCTGAAGCGACCCTTTGGTCGCGGATACGGACGCGTAGGAGCGGAAATTCTTCCGCAGAAGCGAAAATCGCTGTAAGTAAGTGTATCAGAAGTTAGAAAAATTTCAGAACATTTCACACATTTTGGGTCTCGGCTTTAGAGGCGATTTGGGCGATTTTGAAGAGAAACTCAAGGGAAATCATCATGTAATCAACTATGGACTTAAACTATGATTAGTATTGGTAATATTATGCAATTATATCATGAAAATGGAGGAATTTGGGGTAATTTATGGAGGATTTAGCCCTAGGCTTGAACTTTAGAAAATCAAGGTTTTGAATGGGCAAACGGAGTCCGAATTTGGTAAAATTGATATGCTTAGACTCGTATTGAGATGAGGGTTCCGAATATGTGACTTTCGTGATTTTTTGATAAGCGTACCGAAAGTCGGGTTTCGACAACTTTGGGAATTTTGATGTAAATTGAGTTGAATTGATTGGGTGTCGTCCCATTAGCCTAATTTGTTGTATTTATACTGTATTTGATCAGATTCTACGCGTGCGGAGCTTGATTCTCGTGGCAAGGGCATTACGGAGTAGTCGTCGCGCCGTATTGAGGTGAGTAATAGATGTGGGTGATGACCAGCGGGTTCGAAACCCCGGTATACCACTTTGTGACGCTGTATAGCGGCGAGACACGCACACTCTCGAGAGTGCGGGGTCGATCATGAACTGGAGACTATATATTAGTCCGACCTGTTGATACTGTATTATTGGCTATTCTCGAGCCGTTGAACCTCCTTCTTGGACGGTTGCATATATATATATTGTGATAATGGCCACTCTTGAGCCGAGGAACCCCCTTCTTGGGCGGTTGAGTATACTTGTGGGCCGTGAGCCAGTTATTGGATCCCGCGAGGATCATTATCATTGTCTTATCATATAGACATGCTAGTTTACTACTAGTCCGCAGCTATTTTTGTTATTATGCTAATTCCAATCTCCGGAACTTGATATTACTGTTTTCCAATCGAAAAATGATAAAAGAGTTTTCAAAAACTACTTTTGAGCCTCGCGAGGCCGTATTTGCATATTAGCCGACTAGTAGTGGATCGGGCCGCACGCCGCAGCCGAGATATATGTCGGATCGGACCGCACGCCGCAGAATATCTCTATGAGACGTGCTTGGGCCGTAGGAGCCCCTCGGGAGTCCGAACCCCCACAGCGAGCACCGGTACCCAAAATTGGAGCCGGCTACGCGACGTAGCGGTCATATCATGCATTGCATTGCATTTAGCTACATCCGCTAGCCGTTATGCTATTTATTGGTATTTGTCGGTACAGGTACAGTGAAGATTGATTCTATGACAGGGTAGCCGATTATAGCTTTACATAGTGCTTTATTGCGAATTTCTTATCTCGCGCTGTCTTACCCTTGTTTATTACCACCGAGTCCGGCAAGACTATTTTACTCCCCGCACTCGTGTGCGCATCCGGTACCTCTCGCAGCAGGATCAGTAGGCCGTGCGAGGCGACGTTCGTGGATATTCGAGGTAGCCGCAGAGTCCGCAGGACCCGATATTCCTTCTTACCGTCTCGATGTTGTATTGACTTTTCTTTCCGCACTTGGTATCTTGTAAACCTTTATACACTCATGTTCGGTAGAGGCTCACGACTCTTGACCCTTCGGTCTATGGGAGTTGGGGTATTTTGGGACTTGGTTTCCCCGTCGTTAGTATAAGTATTACTATTGTTTCATATTTTGAAATGCTTAAACGGGTTAAAGAGAGCTTCTAGCTCCGTTGTTGATGTTGATTGGTCAGGCTGGCTTAGCAATGTGTCGGGCGCCATCACGACCGGATTTGGGGTCGTGACAAGTTGGTATCGCAGCCTAGGTTTACCAGGCCCCGCGTAGTCTCGAGCCGGCTAGTGCAGTCTCGTGGATCGGCACGGGACGCCCGTATTTATCCTCGGGAGGTCGCGAACCTTAGGAAAACTTCACTTTTTCTTACTTCGTCGTGCGATCTTGTTGTCCCGAGAACCGAACTTCTATATTCTATTCTCTCGCGTACGGCGAGAACGCGAGCATCGTGACGAGGTGGACGACCTCCATCGCCACCCGTTAGAGGTCGTGGCGCGGTCGTGCTAGAGGTAGAGGTAGGCGGCCGAGGCAGCACCACCGACCCGCCCGTCGACCGCTCCGTGAGCGCCCCCGCCGGTCGATGCTCCGCCGGTCCCGGCTCGGTGGCCGACTATATCTATTGCTATTCCCGGTCTTCGGAGACTCTTGCTCAAATATTATCGCTGTGTTCCGCTTGGCTCAAGTAGTTTCAGCTACCGCCACCGTAGCGACATCTCAGACAGGGGGCGGTCGCGGACCCCGCAGCTCGCACACCCGACCCGGTTGTTCAGGGACTTCGCACGCCGCAGGCGGTCCCCGCTCGGGTGGTTGCACCGGTTATTCGTCCGACCGCACCAGCCCAGCCTCCGCAAGCATACGGTTCAGTGTTATGCCCGATGACGAGCAGCCGTCGTCTCGAGAGATTTGGTAGACTTCGGCCACCCTATTTCAGTGGCGCTCTGAGGGCGAGGATGCCCGTGGTTTCTTGGATAAGTGTCAGAAGATGTCGCGCACGGCCGGTATTCTCGAGTCCAGACCGGAGTTTCATTTACTACATTTCCGCCTCATCGGTCCCGCATTTGATTGGCGGGAGAAGTTTGAGAGGCGCAGGCCTCGCAAGAGCAGCACCTCTCACACGGCAGCCGGTTCTCACTCTCTTTCTAGAGAAATATGTACCTCGCGCCTCGTCGCGAGGAGCTACGTCGCCAATTCGAGTGGTTGATTCAGGGCGACATGTCTGTGACCCGCATGAGCTTAGATTCACTCGCCTGGCTAGGCATGCCACATGGATGATCCCCACCGACAGGGAGAGGATCAGGGAGGTTCATCGATGGCCTCAACTACTCTATCCGTATTCTTGTGACCAGCGAGCGAGAGTTCTGTCATCATCGTTTGAGCAGGTTGCCGATATGGCACGCTCCATCGAGGCGGATCGTCGCCGAGAGAGAGAGGAGCGGGAGGCCAAGAGGCCTCGGGTTCTGGTCAGTTTCAGTGGTGCTCCATCTAGAGGGCATTCCCAGCAGAGCACAGGTCGCTCATCTAGACCTTCTCATTCAGGCCGGCCCAGAGCAGAGCGGAGGTTCTTATGGTCGTGGTCGACAGGGGTTTCAGCAGGGTCAGCCATCACTTAGTGCCCTCCCAGCCCCGCAGTGCAACACCTACTTCTCCAAGCACCAGGTGCATGTTACGAGCGTGGCGTGAGTTTGGTCACACGAGGAGACAGTGCCCTCAACCACGTAGGGCAGGACTCAGCAGAGGGATCGCCCTCCTCTTCAGCGACCATCTCGAGTTAGCAGAGGCAGAGGTCGGGCCTTTCGTGGTCGCCCTGTGGGCGAGGAGAGATCCGGTAGAGGCCATGCGCGATTCTACGCACTTCCCGACAGGCGTGATGCAGTTGCCTCCGACGCCGTGATTACGGTATCATTTCTGTCTGTCACAGAGATGCCTCGTTCTATTTGATCCAGGGTCCACATATTCTTACGTGTCCTCTTATTTTGCACATCATTTGGGTGCAACTCGTGGTAGTCTTGATTTACCTGTTCATGTATCCACCCCCGTGGGTGATACGATTGTTGTGGATCATGTCTATAGATCCTGTGTTATATCTATTGGGGGTCTGGAGACCCAGGCAGATTTGTTATTGTTGGGTACGGTGGACTTTGATGTTATATTGGGTATGGACTGGTTGTCTCCGTACCATGCTATATTGGACTGTCATGCTAAGACAATTACGTTGGCCATTCCTAGTATTTCTCAGATTGAGTGGCGGGGTTCGACCGATTTCGTCCCTAGCCGTGTTATTTCGTTCCTAAAAGCTCAGAAGATGGTTGAAAAAGGGTGTTTATCGTACTTAGCTTTTGTGAGAGATGTGGGAGCTGAGTCCCCTAGCATTGATTCTGTACCTGTTGTGAGGGACTTCCCAGATGTATTCCCCTCAGACCTGCCGGGCATGCCGCCGGACAGGGATATTGATTTTGGCATTGACTTGGTGCCGGGCACTCAACCTATATCCATTCCTCCTTATCGAATGGCACCAGCTGAGTTGAAAGAACTGAAAGAGCAACTTCAGGAGCTTCTGGATAAGGGTTTCATCCGCCCTAGTGTGTCTCCGTGGGGTGCACCCGTATTATTTGTTAAAAAGAAAGATGGTTCCATGCCAATGTGTATTGATTATAGGCAATTGAACAAAGTGACAGTGAAGAACAAGTACCCTCTGCTTGCATAATAAATCGGGTGTATCAGCTTGTCTTTTCGCTGTCCCAAAACTGCTCCTATAGGTTCAGGCTATCATCAGCTGAAGATCGTGGACTCTGATATTATGAAGACTGCATTCAGGACCAGATATGGTCACTATGAGTTTCTTGTGATGTCGTTTGGGCTGACCAACGCCCCAGCAACATTTATGCATCCGATGAACAGTGTGTTCAGGCCTTATTTGGATTCATTTGTGATTGTGTTCATTGATGACATTCTAGTCTACTCCCGTAGTCAGGAGGAGCATGCTCAGCATTTGAGTATTGTGTTGCAGAGATTGAAGGAGGAGAAGCTATATGCTAAATTCTCCAAGTGCGAGTTTTGGCTCGAGTCCGTAGCATTTCGGGGACATGTGGTGTCTCGTGATGGTATTCAGGTTGATCAGAAAAAGATAGAGGCGGTGCAGAGTTGGCCTAGACCGTCCTCAGCTACAGAGATCATGAGTTTTCTTGGCTTGGCGGGGTATTATCGCCGGTTTGTTCAGGGATTTTCATCCATTGCTTCTTCATTGACTAAATTGACCCAGAAGGGTGCACCATTCGTGTGGTCGGATGAGTGCGAGGAGAGCTTTCATAAGCTCAAGACAGCTTTGACCACAGCTCCAGTGTTAGTATTGCCATCAGCTTCAGGTTCATATACTGTTTATTGTGATGCCTCGAGAGTGGGGATAGGTTGTGTGTTGATGCAGGAAGGTAAGGTAATTGCTTATGCTTCTCGGCAGCTGAAGCCACATGAGAAGAACTATCATGTTCATGATTTGGAGCTAGCCGCCATTGTTCATGCCTTGAAGATTTGGAGGCACTATTTGTACGGTGTGTCTTGTGAGGTGTATACCGACCATCGTAGTCTCCAGGACTTGTTCAAACAGAAAGACCTTAATTTGAGACAGCGGAGATGGCTAGAGTTGTTGAAGGATTATGACATTACTATATTATATCATCCGGGGAAGGCCAATGTGGTGGCCGATGCTTTGAGCCGGAAGGCGGTCAGTATGGGGAGCTTGGCATATATTCCAGCTGAGGAGAGGCCATTTGCTTATGATGTTCAGGTGCTAGCCAATCGGCTAGTCAGGTTAGATATTTCGGAGCCCAGCAGGGTATTGGCTTGTGTTGTATCTCGGTCATCTCTATATGATCGTATTCGTGAGCGCCAGTAGGATGATCCACACTTGGCTGTCCTTAGGGACAGAGTTCAGCATGATGATGCTAGAGAAGTCACCATTGATAGTGACGGCGTATTGAGGATGCATGGCCGGATATGTGTGCCCAATGTCGATGGCCTTCGTGAGTTGATTCTGGAGGAGGCCCATAGCTCGCCGGTATTCTATCCATCCAGGAGCCGCGAAGATGTATCAAGATTTGAAACAACACTATTGGTGGAGAAAGATGAAAATGGACATTGTCGGACATGTAGCACGGTGCCTCAACTGTCAGCAGGTTAAGTACGAGCATCAGAGGCCCGGCGGTGTATTTCAGCGCATTGTTATTCCTGAGTGGAAATGGGAGAGAGTCACTATGGACTTTATTACTGGACTCCCTCGGACGGCGAGGAAGTTTGATTCTGTATGGGTGATTGTGGATAGACCGACCAAGTCAGCTCACTTCATTCCAGTTAGTACTACCTACTCATCGGAGCGGTTGGCGGTGATCTTTATTCGAGAGATTGTTCGGTTGCATGGAGTTCCAGTGTCTCATCATATCCGACAGTGGTACTCGCTCACTTCTCGCTTTGGAGAGCATTTCGAATGAGAGACGGGTACAAGTGGCCGAGTCGAGTACAGCATTTCACCCCCGGACGCACCGGACGATCCGAGCGTACTATTCAGAATCTCGGAGGATATGTTGCGAGCATGTGTGATTGGCTTTGGTGGTTCGTGGGACGAGTTCCTACCACTTGCCGAGTTTGCCTACAACAACAGCTATCGGTCCAGAGTATTTCGATGGCCCCGTACGAGGCATTGTACGGCAGGCGGCGTGATCTTCCGTGGGATGGTTCGAGCCTCGGCGAGGTTAGATTGATAGGGACCGAGTTAGTCCAGGATGCTCTAGATAGAGCAAAGTTGATCCAGAAGAGGCTTCGTACAGCACAGTCTCGCCAGAAGAGTTACGCGGACCGTAGAGTTCGAGAGTTGTCTTTCATGGTCGGTGACAGAGTATTGTTAAAGGTTTCACCTATGAAGGGTGTCATGAGATTTGGGAAGAAAGGGAAGTTGAGTCCCAGGTACATTGGTCCTTTTGAGATACTTAGGAGAGTTGGAGAGGTGGCATACGAGTTGGCCTTGCCGCCCAGCTTATCCAGCGTTCATCCAGTATTCCACGTGTCTATGCTCCGGAAGTACATTGGAGATCCGTCTCATGTATTAGACTTCAGTACCATTCAGCTTGATGGTGATCTATCCTATGATGTGGAGCCTATTGCCATTTTGGGACGACAGTGAGAAAATTGAGGTCTAAGGAGATTGCATCAGTTAAGGTTCAGTGGAGAGGTCGACCCGTGGAGGAGGCCACTTGGGAGATCGAGCGGAGATGCAGAGCAGATATCCTCACTTGTTTGAGACTTCAGGTATGTTTCTTGACCCGCTCGAGGACGAGCGTTTGCTTAAGAGGGGAGAATGTGACGACCCGGCCCGTCGTCACGAGAATTACCACCCCATTATGTTGAAATTGCATGTTTTATGATTTTATATCGGTGTTAGAGTCTATCGGGTGAGTTAGGAGTGAATTGGATTGAAAATGAGGCATATAGCCTTTTTGAAGGAAACTTGAATAAGGAAAGTCAACCCGGAGTTGACTACTTGGTTAGAGGGCTCGGAATCGGATTCTGATGATTCGATTAGTTCCGGGAGGTGATTTGTGACTTAGAGGAGCGATCGGAATTGAATTTGGAGGCCCGGTGTAGAAATAGGCTTGAATTGGCTAAGGTTGAATTTTGGCGAAATCCGAACGGTAGGTGAGATTTTGATCCGGGGTCGGAATGGAATTCCGACAGCTGCAGTAGCTCCATTAGGTGATTTTGGATGTGCCTGCAAAATTTCAGGTCATTCGAACGTCGTTTGGTCGGGTTTTTGATCGAATGTGTAATTCGGAATGTTTTAAGGAATTTAGGCTTGAATTTGATGTGAATTGTGGGTTTTGGGGTTATTAGACGTGTTTTAAGGATTGGAGCAAGTTCGAATAAGGTGTTAAGGTGTGTTGGTGTGTTTGGATGAGGTCCCGGGGGCCTCGGGGTGTTTTCGGATGGTTAAACGGAAGAAAATTGTGGAAAAATTGCAGGTTGGGATTCTGTTTCTGTTGTTTCCGCTCCTGCGGAATTATGGGCGTAGGAGCGAGTCCGCAGAAGCGGACGAGGGGTGCAGGGGCGCTTGGCTCCGCAGAAGCGGACTCCTTTCCGCTGAAGCGGCATCGCTGGTGCGAGCCAGTGATCGCAGAAGCGGACGAGAAGAAAATGGGAATGGTCCGCAGAAGCGGACATTTGACCGCCTGGGTGAGTCCGCAGAAGCGGACTCTGGTGCGCAGAAGCGGATATTTCCGCAGAAGCGGAAGTTTCATCGCAGAAGCGGGCGCGCTTAAGCGGCCCTTTGCTCGCAGAAGCGGAATTGGCCGGCTAGGCCTGGAACCGCTGAAGCGACCCTTTGGTCGCGGATACGGACTCGTAGGAGCGGAATTTTATCCGCAGAAGCGAAAATCGCTGTGAGTTAAGTGTATCAGAAGTTAGAAAAATTTCAGAACATTTCACACATTTGGGTCTCGGCTTTAGAGGCGATTTGGGCGATTTTGAAGAGAAACTCAAGGGAAATCATCAAGTAATCAACTATGGACTTAAACTATGATTAGTATTGGTAATATTATGCAATTATATCATGAAAATGGAGGAATTTGGGGTAATTTATGGAGGATTTAGCCCTAGGCTTAAACTTTAGAAAATCAAGGTTTTGAATGGGCAAATGGAGTCCGAATTTGGTAAAATTGATATGCTTAGACTCGTATTGAGATGAGGGTTCCGAATATGTGACTTTCGTGATTTTGTGAAGAACTCTCATATTCAGAGAATGAAGGTTGCGGAGATAAGGATGCTCAGGTGGATGTGTGGACTCACCAGGTTAGATAAGATTAAGAATGAAGTTATTCGAGAGAAGGTGGGGGGTGGCCCGGTGGATGAGAAGATGCGTGAAGCGAGGCTCAGGTGGTTCGGGCATGTGCGGAGGAGAAGTCCTGATGCCCCGGTGAGAAGTTGTGAGCGACTGGCGGTGGTCGGCGTGAGGAGAGGCAGAGGGAGGCCTAAGAGGTATTGGGGAGAGGTGATTAGGCATGACATGGCTAGGATGCATATTTCCGAGGACATGGCCCTTGATAGAAAAGTCTGGAGGTCTAGTATTAGGGTTGTAGGATAGGGGCCCCTAGAATTTTTTGTACTCCTTCCCCGGGGTTGGGTGAGGCTTGTCATGGCGACTCATAGATGATTCGTGCATTGGATTAAGTCCCCCTTATGGTAGTTATTTATGGTACTTACTGTTTGATATTACTGCATGTCATTTTATGTATAATTCTTATGTTTAGATAACTATCTATGTGATTTCTGCCGGAATTACTAATGCTCTTTTGTTTTTTGGTTTTTGTTGTTGCTTTCCCTTTCCTTTTCTAAGCCGAGGGTCGATTGGAAACAGCCTCTCTACCCTTTGGGTAGGGGTAAGGCTTGTCTACATATTACCCTCCCCAGATCCCAACTTTGGGAATTTTGATGTAAATTGAGTTGTTTTGACTAGGTATCGTTCCATTGGTCTAATTTGATGTGTATTTACTATATTTGATCAGATTCTACGCGTGCGGAGCTTGATTCTCGTGGCAGTGGCATCGCGGAGTAGTCGTCGCGCTGTATTGAGGTGAGTAATAGATGTGGGTGATGACCAGCGGGTTCGAAACCCCGATATACCACTTTGTGACGCTGTATAGCGGCGAGACACGCACACTCTTGAGAGTGCGGGGTCGATCATGAACCGGAGACTATATATTAGTCCGACCTATTGATACTGTATTATTGGCTATTCTCGAGCCATCGAACCTCCTTCTCCGATGGTTGCATATATATATATTGTGATAATGGCCACTCTTGAGCCGAGGAACCCCTTCTTGGGCGGTCGAGTATACTTGTGGGCCATGAGCCGTTATTGGATCCCGCGAGGATCATTATCATTGTCTTATCATATAGACATGCTAGTTTACTAGCTAGTCCGCAACTATTTTTGTTATTATGCTAATTCCAATCTCTCGGAACTTGATATTACCGTTTTCCAACCGAAAAATGATAAAAAATTTTCAAAAACTACTTTCGAGCCTCGCGAGGCCGTATTTGCATATTAGCCGACTAGTAGTGGATCGGCCGCACGCCGCAGCGAGATATGTTGGATCGGATGCACGCCGCAGAATATCTCTACGAGACGTGCTTGGGCCGTAGGAGCCCCTCCGAGTCCGAACCCCCACAAGCGAGCACGGTACCCAAAATCGGAGTCGGGCCACGCGCCGTAGCGGTCATATCACGCATTGCATCGCATTTAGCTACATCCGCTAGCCGTTATGCTATTTATCGGTATTTGTCGGTATAGGTACAGTAAAGATTGATTCTATGACAGTGTAGCCGATTATAGCTTTACATAGTGCTTTATCGCGGATTTCTTATCCGCGCCGTCTTACCCTTGTTTATTACCACCGAGTCCGGCAAGTACTCATTTTACTCCCCGCACCTGGTGTGCGATCCAGGTACCTCTCAAGCAGTGATCCAGTAGCCGTGCGAGGCGACGTCTGTGGATATTCGAGGTAGTTGCAGAGTCCGCAGGACCCGATATTCCTTCTTACTGTCTCGATGTTGTATTGACTTTTCTTTCCGCACTTGGTATCTTGTAAACCTTTATACACTCATGTTCAATAGAGGCTCATGACTCTTGACCCTTCGGTCTATGGGAGTTAGTATATTTTGGGACTTGGTTTCCCGTTGTTAGTATAAGTATTACTATTGTTTTATGTTTTGAAATGCTTAAATGGGTTAAAGAGAGCTTCTAGCTCCGTTGTTGATGTTGATTGGTCAGGCTGGCTTAGCAATGTGCTGGGCGCCATCACGACCGGATTTGGGATCGTGACATTAGGGTTTCGGCTAGTTTCGTTTCTCTTATGACGCTGCTCCAATGTCCTACCGTGGTAGTAGCCAGAGGCGGAGCTAAGTTTATAAGTGTGTGGGTTCTAAATTATAAATACAGAGTGTCAAAAGACATCACTATGTTTTCTTCTACTGTAGCGTTACTGTAGACATATGAAGATTTTCTTCTTTACAAGTCTAGCAGTAAGTGAAAATTCAAACCAATGAGTATGTTGTGTAATTTTTACAACTTTGAACAAATGTCAAATAAATCGAAAAATCAGAGTACCTAGTAAGCTTCAAAATCATCAAGATTGAACCCAGCTTTCCTCACAACTACTCCTCTCCTACTATGGGTGTACAAGGGGGATTTTGGGAGCTGATTTTTGCTGATTTTTGTGGCAGTTTAATGGAGTTTTGTAGCTGAAGTTTGGGGTATTTTGAAGATGGAGTTTGAGAACATCTTTCATGGAGAAAAACTATTGGTTTTCATTTGAGTAAGAAAGCTCTTTAATAGTGGAAAATAGTATTTTTGTTGTTGGAAAGGAAGGAGTTGATGCATCTCTTTTTATCTAGGGTTTTAAAATATCTTGGCAGGTGTTGTTTCATTTGTGTAATCTTAAAAGAAAAACTGCAAAAATCTAAGAATAGAACTAAGTGTTTTCAGCAGGATTCAAACCTACGTGATTTGCAAGCAAACCCAAACCTCTTACCATTGAAGCTAGACACCTTTTGTTACTAGGTTCGGCAGGATTATTTATATATAACAACTAAATTTTTCAATACAAATACAGGATCTCGAAAAAAGTCACTGGGTTCGGCCGAACCCGCACCTTCTGCCGTAGCTCCGCCCCTGGTAGTAGCATCACTAATTCTGAAAATTCTTTAGGTTGATAGACAGATCTGTTTTGATCCCGATGACACTGTTCTGTTTAATCAAAACCCTCTCACTAGTAAATAATTCTACTGCCTTTTTGTTTGTTGCACTTAGAACTCTAGTCATCGTCCCTCCGGTGCGACCAACAGCGTAAGCCAGCTCCATGGATGGATATTTCACATTATCAGGGACTTTAAATGTCAATGAAAAGACGATCTTTGATGGGTGGGATTTTGAAAGGACAATCTTTGCTGGTAGTTAAGGAATGGTTCACCGATGGTCACATAAAGAAAAAGGTTGCAATGGTGACTATGAGGTTGTTTTGAGGTGGAATAATTGATGAAGTGTAAAACGACAGAAAATATTAGGTTTGGGTGGCCAACCATATTTTTCAATAGTTTATTTTCCTATGTGGAAGTAGTAATGAAGTGACGTTCTACGTGTAATAGATTGCATTACACGCGCGGGTAGCCTCCTGTCATAAGCGTTTATTATACACGATTTGAACGAGTGTAAGTGTTCAATTGGCAAAATGATAAGTTTGGGGATCGGCATGACAAAGTGGCACAAATATAAGTGTCATTTAGGCTATTCTGTATTTATGTAAAGATAAATCTAAACAAAAATATTATTCAAAATCTGAAAAATATTCCAACATAATATGTTGGAGCTCGAATTTTTTACATGTAAACTCCACCATAATATGTTGGAATTTCATAATGTGCTGGAGTTCTAACTAAAGGTGTTAATCGGTCCGTGCCGACCCACTAACAACCTTGTTCGAATCGGTTCGACTTGGTTCAGCCCAGTTAGGTAAGGGGTCGGACGGGTTGGTTGGCCAGCTGAGGTGGGGGTGTCCAGATAGGATAAGGCTTTTTTTGGCTACCGATGCACCGGACCCGCTAGCCTGCTAACCCTTCCAGCTCGATCCAGCCAGATTATGTTGTAATTTTTTTTTTTAAAATTCTAACTGTTGCCAATGGACAAAATAAAAAATGACTGTTGGGCAATGGTCATTTTTTGCATTTTGGCCATTTCGGCCTATCTCCTTATTAGAATAGCCCCTCCACCCCCTAATAATTGATAAATGACATTTTTAACCTTTTAATAGCTATAAATAGCCCCCCTCTTCTTCATTTTTCACAACTTGTTCTCTTCTTCTACTCTAATTCTCTCTCAATTCTCTTTTGATTATTGAATTGTTTATTGCTCTCAAGTTCTCAATTAATTAACATTTCAAGTTTTATCAATTATTTTTGGTAACCATTATAAAATTACTGTTATCAAGTAAAGTGTGGTTACTATTTTTATTAGGTTCAAGTTAAGTCATGCCCAATGCATACTTCTAGAGTAGGTTCACAAATTTGGGAACACTTTTGATGTGGTAGACAAAAATGAATAAGTTCGCAAAGTAGGGTGGAAGAACTGTGGTCGAATCTTTAATGTTCATCGAAAGCGGAAGAACACAACTTGTTTAAGGAGGCGAATCAAAGATTGTCTTGTGCGTCCTTCAGGAATTTGTATTTAAGTTGATTTGAGACAATTTGGGCTATTTTGAATTTGGTAGACTTATTTAAGTTTAATGTGTTAGTTTGAAGTATTTGAAGTATTATTATGCAATGAAAATATGACATGAAAGCCTTTGAAGTTTGATCATTACATATTGGTCTAATTAAATAATTTTATGTAGCCACTTAAGTTCAATTTTAAAATTTTAAAATTCAAAAATTATATTTAAAACTTTAATATTTAAGGTTTTAATTTTATGCCTTGAGTACTTATTTTATTATTTAAAAATTTGCAAACACTCCTTTTAGAAATGAACAAACTAGATTTTGAGCACCAATAAGTGAAGTATGACCCATGAGCCATGATGCACATGAATTTAAACTGCAAGTTGAACAAATTAATTATAAGTTGTTGTTCTTGAACAGCTTCGCTCTAAAACTTTATAATAGGAAGTTATTACCTAGTCTCCCTTCTCGTACGTAGTCATTTATTATTTGTGTCGTGATGCGGCAGCATTCTACCTCTGAATTTATTATAGTATATATATGTTGTTATTTTAAATTGCTCATACACCGACCAATCGTGGTTAGTAGAGTGTTAGTATAATTTTGAGGGGCATAAAAAATGTCGTTATATTAAAAGATGAGCAGTGATGATGTGATAATGATGACGAACATGCTGATTAGAAAATTGTTTTTTATTGGTAAGAAAAGACTTGTACTTTCTGTTACATGAAGATAGAGTTTAGATACTTCAGTGCAATAAAAGTTTAGATACGGTCTGGGAAATTTACCCTCAAATTTTTTTTATTGTATGCTTATACACTACTAGAATTCCTATAAAAAGCGATAAAAAATTAGCGATCAAATTTGGTTAGTCAAGAAAAGCGATCCAAGTTGGTCGTCAAACTGCCAAAAATAATTAAAAAAAAGTTGAAATACTTTAACGACCAGCGTTGGGCTATTTGGCCGCAAATTTAGTCAACCTGTTGACTGGACTGATCAGACTTGCTTGGTCAAAGATATACTGAGATTAGCGACCAACATTGGTCGCTAAAGTGAGACCCACATAATTTTTTAATAATTTTATTATTATTTTATAAAACTTATAAAATATAAATATATATAATTTAAATCTTGCGACCAAAGTTGGTCGCTAACTGAAGGATAAGTTGTTAGCGACCAACATTGGTCGATAAAGTGGGACCCAGTTATAATATTTTAATAAATATATATTTCTTTAAAATAATTTATAAAATATAAATAAATATAATTCAAAATTTACCGACCAATGTTGGTCGCTTAAAGAAATAGAGACCAATATTGATCGCCAATGTGAGACCCAGTTCTAACATTAACAATTTTTATTATTAATTTAAATATATAAAATATAAATAAATCTGATTCAAATTTAGTGACCAATCTTGGTCTCTAAATTAAATTCATGTACAGTTAATGACCAAATTTTGGTTGCTAAATTAAATTCATTTACAGTTAGCGACCAAAGTTGGTCTCTATATGGTCAAAATTAAAAATCACGTTTGTATTTACTATGTAAATAATATAAATGTAAGTCGTTAATACGTTTGTAATACAAGGGATGAATAGTACTACGAAGCGGGTGTGTGTGTGTGTGTGTATATATATATTGGGTCGTGACATATATATATTTACGCTATACTATGCACTAAGTATAAGTGTGTTAGGTAATATATATATACTTACGCGACCAAAGTCGGTTGCTATAGTTAATACCGGAATATTTGGTCCCTAAGGTAAAGTGACCAGCTTAGTATCGACCAGGCCTCTTTGGTCGCTTTTTGGTCGCTTTTTGGCCAATAAACGACCAACTCATACATATATAATATATGTACTTACGCTATATTATGCACTAAGTATAAGTGTATTAGGTAATACTGCATCGAATATAGCTCATATATATATATATATATATATATATATACGCTATATTATGCATTAAGTACAAGTGTATTAGGTAATACCGTAACCTAATACTCCCTCCGTTTCAATTTATGTGAACCCATTTGACTGGGCACAGAGTTTAAGAAAAGTGAGAAGACTTTTGATCTTGTGGTGTAAAATGAGGCAACTTTATTTTGTGTGGCTATAAATCATTACATAAAGGTAATTGTTTCCAAATAAGGAAAGAGGTCATTCTTTTTGGCACGGACTAAAAAGGAAATAGGTTCACATAAATTGAAACGGAGGGAGTAGCTCATATATATATATAATATATGTAATTACACTATATTATGCACTAAGTATAAATGTATTAGGTAATGTCGTATCGAATATAGCTCATATATATAATATATGTAATTTCGCTATATTATGCACTAAGTATAAGTGTATTAGGTAATAACGTATCAAATATAGCTACATATATATATATATATATATATATATATATATATATATATATATATATATATATATATATATATGTACTTACGCTATATTATGCACTTAGTGTAAGTGTATTAGGTAATATCGTATCGAATATAGCTTTTATATATATATATATATATATATATACTTACTCTATATTATGCACTAAGTATAAGTGTATTAGGTAATACCGTATCGAATATAGCTCATTGAAACGACCCAAACCCGGTCGTGCTAGCACCCAACCCTAAAGCTAGGCAAGCTTGACCAACCTTCGTTCTCATATTAACAATAAATCTCAAAACCAATAATTTAAGGAGAATATGATAGTTGTAGAGTAATAATTCAATGTTTATAGAAGGAAAATACTGAGAAGTGCAAAAAAAAACCGATAAAACACTCCCAAAAGATCTGTGGTCACGATTCTAGAGCCTCTAAACAAAACCGGATAATAGAGAATATTGTATAATAGTTCTCAAAACTGAACATATAATAGCAACTGAAAGGAGAGGAGAAGCTAGGTTCTGCGAACGTCGACAGCTACCTCAACAACTCGATAACACTCTGTGAACGCTGGAAAGGCTCGTCTACTTGTCCTGAGTACCTAAATCTACACACAAAAGGTGCAGGGAGGGGTGAGTACTAAGTACTCAGTGAGTAAAAAGCATATAAAATGTTTGAAGGTAAAAAATCCACGAAATGCCACAAAGCAAAGCTAAAACTAACAGTCCGATATCACACTACAAACCAGCAACAATAGCTAATAACACTTAGCACAAGTAAATAACAATGCATGAATGCAATGCAATGCACATGACGCTACAGCGCGTAGCCCGATCCATTTAACGTCGACGGCTTTCACTGGAGATGTGTACAGACTCCGGAGGGGCTCCTTCAGCCCAAGCACAATATAATCATGTCATTCGCTGCGGCGTGCAGCCCGATACATATTTAGTTATAATATTCGTTGCGGCGTGCTGCCAGATCCATATTTAATTATAATATTCGCTGCGGCATGCAGCCCGATCTACACCCAGTCCACAATATGCATATGAGTCACATAACAATTTCAATTTATTTTTTCCTATTTTCAATTCATTAAAAAGAATATACTTTAGTTATTTAAGTTCCAGAAAAGTGACTTAGCAGTGCATAATAGTGATTAAACACAGGGCTGAGATTAACAATTTTACAAATCATGCTATTACAATGATATTTATCCTCTAAGAATACTACAGGTCGGCACAAGGCCCCAAACATGGCATTAAGCCCAGATATATTCAACACAAGGTGCGTGTAAATCGCCACTATAGAATTATTCTTGTTCGGGATGGACCAAGACACAATCCCCAGTCACGAACAATCCCGCACCTTCCATGGGGTGCGAGTCACGCCCTAAATAGTGTCACAAAGTGATAAGCCGGAGTTTCAAACCCCCATGCCATAATATATACCAACTACTCATGTCTAACCGGACGTGAACTCGTCCGCAATGCCTTTTCCTTTCGTATTGACCTCCTCGCGCATCAAATCTAGTCAAAACCATAGCGATTACATAAATATAGGTCAAAGAAACATAACCCAATCAAAAATACTCGGAAAGTACTAAAATTGACGAAGTTGGTAAAACTCGAGCCCCGGTCCCACTTCTCAAAATGTTCAGAAAATTATACCAACGGATTTCTCGTCTCGTCATGAGTCCATACATATAAAATTTATCTTAAACGGAGTTCAAATGGCCTTTCAAATCCTAAAAATTCGTTTTCAAGAACAGAGCCCTAGTTCTTCACAATTTCTACCCAATTTCATGAATTTGAGTGTTGATTCTAGCATTAAATGATGTTTTCTAGTCAAAAGACTTACCTCCAAGCAATACCCGTTGAAAACCCTCTTCAAATTGCTCAAAAACCTCTATTGGCGGAGCAAAATAGTGGAAATATTATAAGGGTCGCGACTAAAATTTTACCCTTAGACTGTTCTGCCCAACCTTCGGTTGACATTTCCAAACTAACCTTTTCATAAAGAGACTAATTACCTTATTTCTAACCACACTCTATCCGAATTACTTCAAATTCTCCAAACACATATAACAAAACATATAAAAGCATAAAATAGGGAAAACGAGGCGGTAACTCCCGTAACGACGGGTCGGGTCGTTACATCTTCCCCAAATTAAACAAACTCTCATTCTCGAGCGGGTCAAGAAACATACCTGAAGTCTCAAACAAGTGAGGATATTTGCTCCGCATCTCCTGCTCGGTCACCCAAAGGGCTTCCTCCATGGGCTGACCTCTTCACCGCACCTTCACCGAAGCTATGTCTTTAGATCTCAGCTTTCTAACCTGATGACCCAAAATGGATACCGACTCCACATCGTAGGTCAAGTCCTCATCCAACTTGATCGTGCTGAAGTCTAATACATGAGACAGGTCCCCAACGTACTTTTGGAGCATTGAAACATGGAACACTGGATGAACTTCCAACAATCTAGGTGGCAAAGCAAACATATAGGCCACCTCCCCAATCCTCCTAAGTATCTCGAATGGTCCATTGAACCTTGGGCTCAGCTTTCCTTTCTTTCCAAACATCATAATGCCTTTCATGAGCGAAACTTTCATCAATACCTTCTCGCCTACCGAATAAGACACATCTCGGACCTTTCGGTCCGCATAACTCTTCTGACGCGACTGAGCTGTGCGAAGTCTCTCCTGAATCACCTTCACCTTGTCTAAGGCATCCTGGATTAACTCTGTCCCTAATAATCAAGCCTCGCCGGGCTCAAACCAACCAACTGGGGATCTGCATTGTCTCCCATATAAGACTTTATATGGCTCCATCTGAATGCTGGATTGATAGCTTTTGTTATAAGCAAACTCTGCAAGAGGCAAGTAATCAGCCCAAGAACCTCCAAAGTCCATAACGCAGGAACACAATATATCTTCCAATATCTGAATTGTACGCTCGGACTGCCCATCGGTCTGCGGGTGAAACGCTGTGCTCAACTCTACCTGTGAACCCAACTCTCGCTGAAATGTTCTCCAGAACTGAGAAGTGAACTGGGTACCTCTATCGGATATAATAGAAATCGGAACCGCGTGCAACTTCACAATCTCCTGGATGAAAATCTCTACTAACCGCTCCGAAGAATAGGTAGTGCATATATGAATGAAGTGCGCGGATTTGGTTAGTCGATCCACGATCACCTAAACTGAATCAAACTTCTTCGTGGTACGAGGAATACCACTCACGAAGTCCATAGTAATCCTCTCCCACTTCCACTCGGGAATATCCATATGCTGGAGCACTCCACCGGGTCTCTGGTGTTCATATTTGACCTGCTGATAGTTGAGACATCGAGCCACATAATTCATAATATCCTTCTTCATCCTTCTCCACCAGTAATGATGTCTCAAATCCTAGTACATCTTCGCGGCACCCAGATGAATCGAATACCGCGAGCAGTGGGCCTCCTCTAATATCAGCTCCCGAAGCCCATCCACATTGGGCACGCAAATCCGGCTCTGCACCCGCAACACACTGTTATCTCAGATGGTCACATCTTTGGCATCATCGTGCTGGAACCTATTCTTCAGGACAAGCAAATGCAAATCATCATATTGAGGCTCTTGAATGCGGTCATACAAGGAAGATCGAGATACCACACAAGCCATCACCCGGCTAGGCTCGGAAATATCTAACCTTACTATCTGATTGGCCAAGGCCTGAACATCAACTGTAAGGGGCCTCTCCCCAACTGGAATGTACTCCAAACTTCCCATACTAATATTCTTCCAGCTTAGAGCATCGGCCATTACATTAGCCTTCTCGGGATGATACAAGATAGTAATATCGTAGTCCTTGAGTAATTCAAGCCATCTCCGCTGCTTCAAATTAAGATCCTTCTGCTTAAAAAAGTGCTGAAGACTACGATGGTCCGTATATATGTCACAAGATACACCATATAGATAATGCCTCCAAATCTTCAAGGCATGACCGATAGCAGCCAACTCTAAGTCATGAACATGATAGTTCTTCGCATGGGGCTTTAACTGATGAGAAGCATACACAATAACTCTACCATCTTGCATCAATAGACAACCAATCCCAACTCTCGAAGTATCACAATACACCATATAAGAACCTGAAGTTGATGGCAATACAAGTACCGGAGCTGTGGTTAAGGCCGCTGCTCGCATTCATCAGACCACACAAATGGAACATTCTTCTGTGTCAACTTCATCAAAGGCGAAGCAATTGAAGAAAAACCCTGAACAAACCTGCGGTAATAACTTGCCAAACCAAGGAAACTTCGGATCTCAGTAGCTGAGGAAAGTCTGGGCCAACTCTACACTACCTCGACCTTATTTGGGTCAACCTGAATACCATTGATGGACATCACAAGTCCCAAAAAAGTCACAGTATTAAGCCAGAACTCACACTTAGAAAATTTTGCATAAAGCTTCTTCTTTCTCGATCTCCACAATACCACCCTCAGGTGCTGCGCGTGCTACTCCTGGATGCACGAGTACACCAGGATATCATCAATAAAAATGATCATAAAAGAATCTAGATATGACCAAAATACACTGTTCACCAAGTGCATGAATGCGGCTGGGGCATTAGTCAGCTCAAAAGACAGAACTAGAAATCCGTAGTGCCCATATCTCATCCTGAAAGCCATTTTCATAATGTCTAAATCCCTAATCTCCAGCTGGTGATAGCCCGATCGGAGGTCAATCTTAGAAAATACCCTTGCTCTCTGGAGCTGATCAAACAAATCCTCAATACGTGGTAGTGGTACTTATTCTTCATTGTCTCCTTGTTCAACTGTCTGTAATCAATGCACATTCTTATTATGCCATCCTTCTTCTTTACAAATAACACCGATGCACCCCAAGGTGACACACTCGGACAGATGAACCCCTTATCTAGGAGTTCCTGAAGCTATTCCTTTAACTCTTTAATTTTGCTGGTGCCATACGATATGGAGGGATAAAAATAGGTTGAGTGCGGCACCAGATCAATACCGGAATTAATGTCCATATCCGGAGGCATGCCCGGCAGGTCCGCTGGAAACACATCCGGAAAATACCTCACAACAGGGATCGAATTAAGACTAGGAGTCTCAGCTTCAACATCTCTAACGAAAGCCATATAAGATAAACAACCTTTCCCAACCATTCGCTGGGCTATTAGGAAGGAAATCACCCCTCGAGTACCTAATCAGTCACACCTCGCCACTCAATCCACGAAATACCTGGAATAGACAACGTAACTATCTTGGCATAATGTCCAGAATAGCATGGTGCAGAGATAACCAATCCATACCCAGAATCACGTCAAAATCCACCATGACCAATAATAACAACTCAGCTCGGGTCTCCAAACCCCCAATAGTAACAAGATCGATATACATGTCACCCACCTGGGTAGATACATGCATGGGCAAGGCAAGACAACCACGGGTCGTACCTAAATGATGAGCAAAGTATGAAAATACATAGGAGTAGGTTGATTCAGGATCAAAATAGATCGAAGCATCCCTGTGGCAGACTGAGATAATACCTGTGATGACTGCATCTGATGCACTGGCATCTCTCCTATCTGGCAGAGCATAGAATTAAGCCTGAACGCCGCCGGTACGGTCCTTACCCTTAGGGCGACCTCTGGCTACCTGACCTCCACCCCTAGCTGACTGAGTGGGTGTTGATGAAACATGAGCAGAAGATGAAGGCTGACCCCTCTGTTGAGACTGTCTACTAAGGAACTGGGGACACTGCCTCCTCATATGACCCAACTCTCCAAACTCGTAGCAATGTCCCGGAGCAGAAGAAGGGGACTGATGGGAACCCCTCGTTGCAGATGAACCCTGAGCTGAAGAAGCAGGAACAGAGCTCTGAGCTGGAAGGGAACTCAGTGCAGGCTAGCTCTACTGAAGACCCTGATGACTCTGATGACCATGGCCTGACGAAGCCCCACTGGACTCTGAACGACCTGACTGGGGAGGTTTGAAGGAACGACCTCTGCTGTGCTAGGACTAGCTCCTAGACGGAGCACCACTAAAACTACCTGCACCTCGAGGCCTCTTAGTCTCCCTCTCCTCGCGCTCCTAACAACGATCTATCTTAAGGTGACGAGCTGCATCAACCACCTACTCAAAAGTAACTGATGTAGCCCTCTTTCTAGTCATTAATATGCATATCAGATATTTGAGGCCATCCACAAACCTCCTGATCCTCTCACGATCCGTCGGAATGATCCACATAGCGTGCCAAGCTAGCTGTGTAAATCTCAGCTCATATTGAGTCATTGTCATATCTCCCTGCTTTAACCATTCAAACTGACGACGTAGCTCTTCCCTGTGAGATTGGGGCACATACTTCTCCAAGAATATTGTAGAGAACTGCTTCCACGTGAGGGGCGCTTCCCCAATATGTCTACGCCTCTCGAATTCCTCCCACCAATTAAATGATGGCCTTGTGAACTAGAATAGTAGAGGCCATACCACTAGACTCCAAAATACCCAGAGTACGAAGCATACGCTGGCACTTATCTAGAAAAACATGGGTGTCCTCTCCCTCAACACCACTGAATGTCGACAGCTGAAGCCTACCGAACCTCTCCAACCGACGCTGTTCGTCGTCCGGCATAGCTGGAACCACATGAGCTAGGGCTGGTGCGACTGGTGTAACTGGCTGAATTGGCTGAGCTGGAGCTGCCTCAAGTGTTAGTAAGCCCTGAACTACCGGCTCTGGTGTGCGAGAAACGGGGGTTTGATTGCCTCCCTCTGCCTGAGAAGAAGCTGCTACAATAGAAGCAGCAACCATCTAGGCTAAGCCAGTGCACACTAATAGAATTTGTGCTAAGGTCTGATCCTGAACCTGATCAACTGGCGCTGGGATCTAACCCTGAGCCTAGTCAACTGGCAGATCAGCAAGTGTTGTCCCTGTTGTCATGCCCATACCGCGACCACGACCGCTGGGTGCCACTGGTGGTCGTCCACCACGTCCGTTAGAACAAGTTCTCGCCATCTGTGAGAGAATAGAATACGAAAATTTAGTTTCATAACAACAAACTTCACGATATGAATTTCAAGAAAGTGAAGTGTTTCCTAAAAGTTCTATATCCTCCCTAGGATAGGTACGGACGTCTACATACCGATCCGCGAGAGCCTACTAAACCTGCTTATGACTCGCGAGGCCTAGTAACCTAGGCTCTAATACCAACTTGTCAGAACCCAAACCTGGTCGTGATGGCGCAGAACCCTAAAGATAGGCAAGCCTGACCAACCTTCGTTCTTATATTAACAATAAATCTCAAAACTAATAATTTAAGAAGAATATAATAGTTGTAGAGTAATAATCCAATGCTTATAGAAGGAAAATACTGAGAAGTGCAAAAAAAAAACCAATAAAACACTCCCAAAAGATTTTGGGTCACGAGTCTAGAGCCTTTAAACAAAGCCGGATAACAATATCTGAAAAAAATACTCAAGTCTAAAAAGTGTATATATTAAAAAATCGGAAGAAGAGAAGCCAGGTCCTTCAAACGTCAAGCAGCTACCTCAACAACTCTGATAACTCTAGAAAACACAACTGCTCAGCTAAACCTCTGGTGTACCTAAATCTGCACACAAAGGTGCAGGGAGTAGGGGTGAGTACTAAGTACTCAGTGAGTAAAAAATGTCAGAGGGTAAGAAATCCACGAAATGCCACAAAGCAAAGCTAAAACTAACAGTCCCATATCATACTACAAACCAGCAACAACAACTAATAACAGTTAGCACAAGTAATTAACAATGCATGAATGCAATGCAATGCAATGCACATGACGCTACGACGCGTAGTCCAATCCATTTAACATCGACGTCGCTCACTGGGGATGTGTACAGGCTCTGGAGGGACTCCTTCAGCCCAAGCGCAGTATAATCATGTCATTCGCTGTGGCGTGCAGCCCAATCCATATTTAGTTATAATACTCTTTGTGGCGTGCATCCCGATCCATATTTAGGTATAATATTCGCTGCGGCGTTCAGCCCGATCCATACTCAGTCCACAATAAGCATATGAGTCACATAACAGTTTCTATTATATTTTAGTTATTTAATTTCTAGAAAAGTGACTTAGCAGTGCATAATAGTGATTAAACACAGGACTAAGATCAGTGATTTTACAAATCATGCTATCACAATAATATTCATCCTCTAAGGATAATACAGGTCGACACAAGGCCCCAAACATGGCATTAAGCCTAGATATATTCAACACATGGTGCGTATCAATCGCCACTATAGAATTATTCTTGTTTGGGATGGATGGAGTCACAATCCCCAGTCACAAACAATCCCTCACCTTCCATGGGGTGCGAGTCACGCCCTAAATAGCGTCACAATGTGATAAGCCGAGGTTTCAAACCCTCATGCCATCATATATACCAACTACTCACCTCTAACCAGCCGTGGACTCGTCCGCAATGCCTTTTCCTTTCGTATTGACCTCCTCGTGCGTCGAATCTAGTAAAAAACACAGCGAATACATAAATATGGATCAAAGAAATATAACCCAATAAAAAATACTCAAAAAGTACTAAAATTAACAAAGTTGGTAAAACCCGAGCCCCGGGCCCACTTCTCAAAAAAAATCCAAAAATTATACCAACGGATTCCTCGTCTCGCCACGAGTCCGTACATATAAAATTTATCGAAAACGGAGTTCACATGGCCTTTCAAATCCTAAAAATTCATTTTGAAGAACAAAGCCCTAGTTCTTCACAATTTCCACCCAATTTCATAAATTTGAGTGTTGATTCTTGCATTAAATCATGTTTTCTAGTCAAGAGACTTATCTCCAAATAGTACATTAAAAACCTTCTACAAATCGCTCAAAAACCTCTTTTTCCGGATTAAAAATGGTGGAAATATTATGAGGGTCGCGACTTAAATTTTACCCTTAAACTGTTCTGCCCAAACATTTCCTTCTATGCGATCGCATCAGTCCAATTGTGATTGCATAGACTAAAAATTTCCGGGCCCTGAAATCCTCTTATGCGATCGCATCAGTGCCCATTGCGATCGCATACTTATGCCTCATTCAACTACGCAATCGCATCAGTCCACCACGCAATCGCATTGAACAAATTTATCAACCTATGCGATCGTACACTGCTTCACGCTATCGCATAGAGCAAAATCTCCACCCCCTCAGAACCCTCTATGCGATCGCAGACATGTCTATGCGATTGCATAGAGTAAAAATTCTCTGCAATTTTCTATTGCATTGAACATGCGCTTTATCTTCTTCTTCTTCTCTTATCATCGCCGGCCATGGAGACTGGCCTATTTCCATGGCCGTCTCCGGCCATCTCCTACCCCCAAACCATTTTCTTCTTACTCTACTACCCTAGACCACCATGAAAACCCCAAGAAAACCCAGAAGCCCTAGCTTCTTGAAATTCCGGTCATCGGAGTTCTTCTTCGATGACCATAACTTATGAAACCGGCTCCCAAATTAACATCGTTAAACCCTCATCTCCTGATCTATCACCCCACACAAGCCATTTCCCTCGAATCTCACCCCATGTGCTCGAATCTTAAAAAATATATCGCCGGAACCCTAACTCCAGTCGACCCAAAACCTAACCCCAAATCAAAACCCTTTTCTAGACATCCCTGAACTGTCTCTGCTAACAAAATACAATAAAAGACTTCAACTTGAAGTCTGAGAAGAAAACTGGAAAAAGAAAGAAAAAGGAAAAGGAAAAAGAAAAAGAAAAAAGAAAAGAAAATGGGGAATAGCTCAGGAGACAAATCCTGCAAAGCTAAGTTATCGTCTTATTACATGATTCATCTTCATCTCTCTTCTGTTCTATTTTAGCATGCTTTTTGTGTTTAAGTTCTACTTCTTTGCTTTAATCATTTAACTAGTTGCATGTTTTAGATCAGTTTTCTTTCCTTGAAATAATCCCTTTTTATCTCTCAATAGCATGCTTCCTTGGTCTTTTTTAAATACTGTCTGTTACACCTTGATCAAATATACCCGAGTATGTTAGGGTTTCTGTTAGTCTTTGACATGAGAAATATTCTGATTATGCCTTCTTCGTGTTTAATTGATATGTTATACCTGAAATCTGAATTATGAGTTTGTTTGATTGAAATTCAACAATATTCAAATTTCCCCTATGAATTTTGGTTAAATGGCAAATGATTCTGATTTTGCGGCTATGTGTGCAATTTAATGTGAAAGAGCTGGATCCGTAATAATTTTTGTGTTATTTGACTGTTATTAAGCCTAATGTGCTTAGGGATATTGGTTATAGCTGTAATAGAGAAGTATTAGATAATTGGCTAAATCTGAAAGTATGTCAAATAGTTTAAATAGGCTAAAATTGAAAACAACATAAAAATGGTTACAATTGAAATAAGTAATAAGAGTGGTCAGTTTCGTAACTGGTCAACTCTGTAATTCTTTAGGTTTAAATTCAAATGGCTAGTTCTGAAAATGGCCAATTATTTAATAATAAGCTAAAATCTAAAATTGGCTAAGTTCTGCAAGTCTTATCTAATTCTAAATGGTCAGTGATAACTAATCGACTAATTTTGCAAAGCCAAGTCCAAACACCTGGACTGGCTAAACTTTAAAAGGTATAGACTTAGGTAAATAAGCAGGCTAGTCCCGCAAATCAACTATAATACAGAAAATGAAAAGAAAAGAGGCTAAAATTGAAATAAAATTGATACCAAATCTGGCCAAGTCTTAAAGATTTGAAAACCTCATTCTATGTTGCCTTGATTTACGTGCACGATCCGGGCATGTAGCCGAAAAAATTTTGTGATAGAAAATATGAATTCTATGAAAAAATTGGAGAAAAATGATATTAATATTGATATAGTTGACTTCGGTCAACATTTTTGGTAAACAGCCCCGAACCCAAGATTGGATGGTCCCGGAAGGTCCGTAGGAAAATATGGGACTTGGACATGCGTCCGGAGTCGAATTCCGAGGCCTAGAGCCCAAGTTATGAATTTTTCTGTGAAATTGTTTTTGCTGTAACTATTAAAGGAAAATAAATTAAATGACCATGGTATCGGGCTCGTATTTTGGTTCCGACGCCCGGTACAAGTCTTAAATATTATATATGTGCTTTCTGCAAAGTTTGGTGGCATTCGGATGTCATTTGATATGTTTGGACCTTGAGTTCCAAGTTTGAAAGTTTGAAAACCAAAAGTATGAAAATCATGAACTTGAGGCTTGATTTGATGAAAACGATGTTATATTGGCGATGATGATCGCACGAACAAGTTCGTAATGTATTTTTGATGTTGTGTACATGTTTGGTTGGGAGCTCGGGGGGATCGGGTAAAGATTTGATAGGCAGTCGGATCAATTTCTGAATTTTTGCACTGCTGGTTTTTCACCGAGTTGTTGGCTTTGCATTTGCGAACAAATCCTCGCAAATGCGAAGAAGACAGGTCAAGGCTGGGTTTGCAAATGCGAACCTTTGATCGCAAATGCGAAGTCTGCCAGAATTATGCCAAGTTCGCAAATGCGAACAAAGGGTCGCAAATGCGATCCTAAGCAATGAGGCCTCACCTTCGCAAATGCGAAGGAAGTCTCGCAAATGCGAGACTGGCACACCTTGGCTAGAGTTCGCAAATGCGAACTTTCTCTCGCAAATGCGAGAACAGCAGGCCCCAGACCTGTAGCGTTCGCAATTGCGAACAAATGTTCGCAATTGCGATATCCGCAGCTGTGTAATTCTATACTTAAACGAATTTTTCAACTCATTCTTCACATTTTCAAAAACCCTCACACCACACACGAGCTCTCAAGGCCAAATTCACTCCAAAGCAATTGTAAGTCACTTTTTACTTAATTCTTTCAATTCCTAGCAACACTAATCATGTTTTTCAATAAGAATCAAAGGTTTTCATGGTAGAAATCCATGTTTTTGGGTAAAACCTAGGTTTTTCATGAATTGGGCAATTGGACCTCGAATTGAGGTCCGATTTTGAAACAAATCATATAATTGAACTCGTGGGGGAATGGGTAACCGGATTTTGGTCCGAACCCCGAGTTCCGACCACGTGGGGCCAGGGGCATTTTGGAAAATTTTGGGGTAAACTTTGAGAAAACCATCTTTAAGCATTCAAACCAAGTTAATTAGTGATTATTAATATAATGGAATCAATTGTGATTAGATTCGAGCTAGTTGAAAGCAGAAATTCGGGGAAAAAGCTATAATTGAAGCATAATTTGGACTTCAAGGCTAGAGGTAAGTGTTTGTTCTATCCTAGCTTGAGGGAATGGGATTATGCTATGTGCTATGTGATCGATTGCGGTGTATGGGCTGTGGTGACGAGCATCCATACACTAGCGTCTAGCATGACCGTTAGTCGTTGTTTATACTTGTTGTGAGACATATTTGAAGATAAATTGTTGAACCATTGCTGGGTGGTAGAATTTCTATTGTTCTCCCTTGCCGTTCCTTGTTATTGATTATGCACGAAGGTTAATGCCGTGCCATGTTTTAATGATTATGCACGAAGGATCATGCCGTGCCTTGTTATTGAACCATGTACGAAGGATCATGCCGTACCATGGATGTGAGGATGAGAGTAAAAGTACGAAGGGTGATGCCGTGCACTTTATTTGCTTATTTGGTGAGGATGAGAGTAAAAGCATGAAGGGTGATGCCGTGCACTTCATTTGCTATATCATTGACTTAATATTACTTATTCTCATTATACTGCTTTCCTTGTTAACTTAATTACTGTTGTTAACTGTTGAGTTCTTCTGTGATATTCCTTATTGCGTTGTTACTTGATTATTTCTCGTTATCTTGTGGTATACATATATATAGAACTGCACAGGTTTATGTGGGTGTCTGGTCCTAGGCTTGTCACTACTTCGCCGGGATAGGCCAGGCACTTACCAGCACATGGGGTCGGTTGTGCTGATACTGCACTTCTGTGCATTTTTGCACAGGTCCAGGTTTCGATCAGGAGCAGCAGCAGTAGATCTTTTGCGTGGGAGTTGATCATATTTGAGACCGAGGTAGCTTGCAGGCATCCGCAGGCCCGGCGTCTCTTCCTTTTATTTATGCTATTAGCTGTAGTCTCCTTGTTCCGAGACAAACAGATTATGTTATATTTCTTTCAGACCTTTATGTGTAGTATTCATATAGTAGTTCGTGAGTTGGTGACTCCACGTCTTGGGTAGAGGATTTTAGTATTATTTTACTTCGAAACTACTTATTGCTATTTTTATAAAGTCTTCCGCACTTGTTTAATTAAGGTTATGGTTTGGCTGTTAAATTGATTATGAAATATTGCTAAAATGGCTTGCCTAGCTATCACGAGTAGGCGCCATCACGATACCGATGTTGGGGGAAAATCCGGGTCGTGACAGAAAAGAGGCTAAAATTGAAATAAAAGTGAAGTTCAAATCTGGCCAAGTCTTAAAGACTGATATAACAACTGGCCAGTAGTTAAGTAAGAGTTGAAACAGCACACCTAGACCTAGACAAGGTCGGGTAAATAGTAGTTGCTATTAAGGGTATAATAGGAATAGAAAATGGCATAATTGTGGATTTAATAGAGCCTATGAGGACCTTTAAGATATTTAGGCCTATGATTTCTAAAATATTGCACAAAACTAAGGGTATAATAGACCCAAATAAAAGGCAACTCAGTAAATAACCTTAGCAAGTGGGGGTATACTAGTAAAACACCCCAAAAAGAATCAATTAGAACCTTCCAGCACATGCTGGAAGGCAAATTCAAATCTGAAAATGGTATCTAAGTGTAACAATTGAAAGAATTCATGGGAGGAAACTAGAAATAACTTTTCAACCCCCCCCCCTCCCAAAAAAAATTTTCACCAATCCCACCTATAAATAGATACCATTAAAACCTGATTAAGGGCTGGATTCCTGAAATAAAATTCAGAGATATACTCATATAAGATACATATAGCAATTCGGCCTGGGTTTAGTTGAATCTTATTACTAGAAGCTGTAGGAAATATACTGCTAGTTTTACTGTTTTCCTACTGTCTTCTGCTGGATATTTGCTTTGCTGTTCTCTGGGGATGCAATTTGATAGCAGAAACTCACTCGTGTTGCTATGAAATCAATCTCTCTTACTGCTGTTGCATTGTTTGCTGTGGTCTACCTGCTATTTTGATAATGGGCTAAATTATGCAATATAGCCTATATATATATGCTCTAAATTAACAAGAAATTACTGTCATATGATTATAATTAATGATAAAGTTAGCTCTAAATGTGATTTTACTGTTTTACAGGAGTTAATTGTGCATGTGAGTGTTTCTGATGGTAAATAATGTGGAAAAATTGAGCAAAAGAAGACAAAAGAGATCAAGCCTCACTAGCGCGGGCATTAGCGTGGCCTTAAGCTTGCCCGCACTAGTCCAAAAATCCAGACCAAATATTACACACTAGCGCGGGCACTAGCGCGGCCATAAGCTTGCCCGCGCTAGTCCAGTTCCGGAAATTCATTATGGAGTTACTATTTTGTCAACTAAGGGTGGATTCCACTATGGGATAAAACAAAGATAATGTGCATAATGGAGAAGATCAGATTTTAACATTGTATTATTGTGGATTTACACTATTCATCCTAGAGAGAACATTTTCAAGAGAAGTCATTGAAGTCCTCTTGGAGCTAAGCAAAGAATTGAAGATCAAAGCTTTGAAGTGCATCAAATTAAAGAGTTCATCTAAACTTTCATCTTGTATTCTTTTTTGTAGTATTTTAGAAATCAATATTATTGATTTTAGTATGAACATGAGTAGCTAAACTCTCTAGTATTCTAGGGTCATGGATGTTAGTTAATCTTGTTATTTGAAGCTTGGATTGATTTTATTGAAGTTATTGATATGGGTTGTTTATTTGATTTTGATCTTAATTATTTTACTACGTAGCTAACAGTGAAATATTATCTACGAACTTTGAATTAAACTTAACAAAGGAAATTCTTGGTTGCACATAAAATCAAATAGAACAAGATTTGAATCTCGGGCATCGAGTGAAAGATTTGTGTAACGACCCGGCCCGTTGTTACGGGAATTACCACCCCGTTACCTTGCATTTACATATATTATGCTTTTAAATCAGTATTAGAATATATCGGGTGAGTTAGGAGTGATTTGGATTGAAAATGAAACAAATAGCATGTTTGAAGAAAGCTTGAATACGAGAAGTCAACCAAGAGTTGACTATTGAGTTAGAGTGCTCGGAACCGGATCCTGATGATTCGACTAGTTCCGGGGGATCAATTATGACTTAGGAGAGCAATCGGAATTGAATTCGGAGGTCCGGTGTAGTTTTAGGCTTGAATTGGCGAAGGTTGATTTTTGGCGAAAACCGGATGGTAGGTGATATTTTGATCCGGGGTCGGAATGGAATTCCGACAATTTCTGTAGCTTCGTTATGTGATTTTGGATATGTCTGTAAATTTTCAGGTCATTCGGACATCGTTTGATCGGGTTTTGGACTGAATGTTAGTTTTGAAAGTTTTGAAGAAACTTAGGCTTGAATTCGTGTGTAAATGGTGATTTTGATGTTTAGGATGGTGTTTTTGTGATCGGAACAAGTCCGTATCATGTTTTGGAGAATGTTGGTGGTTTTCGTTGGGGTCCCGGGGGTCCAAACGGACCATTCTTGGCCAAAGAAGAGAGCTGGTTTGCTGTCATAAGTGCAGCAGAAATTTACTCTCTGCGATCGCACTAGTGAGCATGCGATCGCGTAGAGTAATGGTGAAGGGGGATAATTTTACCCTTCGCGATCGCAAAGATAGGGACGCGATCACATAAGGTCAAGAGCAGAAGCAATGCGATCGCAGGGGCACGGACGCGATCGCGTAGAGTTAACCGGTGGCCATCGCGATCGCATGAGCATCTACGCGATCGCGTAGAAGAGAAATGGGGTCCAGGGAAAAATGTGCTACGCGATCGCAGGAAGATGGATGCGATCGCGTGAAGCCGGATGTTTGAACATCGCAATCGCGTGAGGAAAGTCGCGATCGCGTGAGGCCGAATTTTTGAACATCGCGATCGCGTGAGGCGAGTCGCGATCGCGTAGAACAAAATGTTCTGGCAGTGAATTAATATCACAGAATAGAGGGGTTACGGGTTTACACCCCCAAAACATAATTTTGAGCCCTAGAGAGAAGAAAACTCGAGGAAATCACTGAGAAGTCATCGGGTATTCGTCTGAGGTAAGATTCTTGACTCAAAAACATCATTTTATGGTAGAATTAACATCAATCTTCATGAAATTGGGTTGAAATCTTGAAGAAATGTGGCCTAAATATTGAAAACGGGATTTTTGGATTTGGAAGGCCATTTGAACTCCGATTTCGATAAATTTTATATGCACGGACTCGTGGCGAGATGAGGGTCGCGTTGGTACTAATTTCGAAATTTTCCGAGCAGTGGGCCCGGGGTCGGGTTTTACCAACTTGGTGTATTTATGAGAATTTCTTGAAAATTGTAATGGGTTATGATTCTTTGACCCGTATTTGATATAATTATTGTGGTTTGACTAGATTCTACGCACGAGGGAGCTAAATTCAAAGGAAAAGGCATCGCGGACGAGTCTACGACCGGCTAGAGGTGAGTAGTTTGTGTATATGGTAGCCTGAGGGTTTGAAACCCCGGCTTAGCACATTGTGACGCTAGTAGGGCGTGGCTCGCACACCGTGGCAGGTGCGGGATTGATTGTGACTAGGGATTGAGACTTGGTCCATCCCGGATGTGAATAATATGTTGTTAGTGTTGGAAATACACCGCATTTGATATATTTGTGGGCTGTAAGCCTTGTTTGGGGCCTTGTGCCGACCTGTAGCGTCCTTAGAGGACAATATTTATGTGATAGCTATAATTGCTTAAATCACTAATCTCAGTCCTGGAAATTGAAATCACACTTTTGAAATGCTAAGTCACCGCTTTTACAAATTTAATAAAGTTAAAGTATTTTTCATAAATTATGAATTGAGAACTGGAATTAAGGAAAATGAAATGTTTTGTGACTTAATTGCTTATTGTGGACTGAGCATGGGATCGGGCTGCACGCCGCAGTGGTTGATATGTGGATCGGGCTGCACGCCGCAGCAGTATTGCGCTTGGGCTGTAGGAGCCCCTCCGGAGTCTGTACACACCCCCAGTGAGCGTCGTCGGCGTTAAATTGGATCGGGCTACACGCCGTAGCGGTTATGTGCTTTGCATTGCATCTTTATTAGTTGAATTAATCTGTGGTAGCTGTATTGTATTGTTGCTGCTAGTTCGTAGGAGATTCGGACTGTAGCTTCATATTGTGGTATTTTGTGGATTTCGTACTGTCAGCTACCTATATATATTTGTTACTCACCGAGTACTTAGTACTCACCCCTACTCCCTGCACCTTTTGTGTGCAGACTCAGGTACTCAGGAGCAGTAGACAGGCAATTCCAGCGGTTGCAGTGTCATATCGGGTTGCCGAGGTAGCTGCCTACGTTCGCAGAACCCAGCTTCTCCTCTCCTTTCCAGCTTGTTATTGTGTATTTTGTATTCGGACTCGAGTACTTCTATATAGTACGCTCTATTCCCGTTGGGTTTCGTTAGAGGCTCTAGACTCGTGACTCCGGATCTTCGGGAGTGTCAATATTTTGTTCATTATTAGTATTATCGAGTTCTTAAACTCATATAGTCTTCTGGGTTGTCCATTTGGGACCGATATCGTGGTGATAATTAAATTGTTGGTCCGGCTGGCCTAGCTTGATTGTTAGGCGCCATCACGACCGGATTTGGGTCGTGACAAGTTGGTATCAGAGCTCTAGGTTATTAGGACTCGCGAGTCACGAGCCGGTTTAGTAGGCTTTCGCGGATCGGTACGTAGACATCCGTATCTATCCTCTGAGGGCTACATAAACTTTAGGAAAAAACCTCATTTTCTTGGATTCATATCGTGCGATCCGTGTTATAACGAAATTAAAATTTTCCATATTCTATTCTCTCGCGTATGGCGAGAACACGAGCTAATCGGACGTGGCGAACGACCACCATAGGCACCCGCAGGCCGTGGTCGTGGTAGTAGTAGGCAGCAAGCACCGAAGACCGCCGATCCACCGCACCGACCGTACTCGTGGTCGCATTCCCGCGCCGCGGGCCCGCACTCGTGACCGCATTCCGCCGGCAGACGCTCCCGCAACTCGAAGTTTAGGCACCAGCAGCTGCCCATTATCATACTCAGTCTCGTGAGACCTTGGCTCGTATCTTATCAGCCGTGCACAGTGCTTGGCACAGTAGTTGCGCCCATCGCCGCAGCATCTTCTTCACAGGCAGGGGAGGGAATCACACCCCCGTGGCTCACACACCCGAGTCGGCCCAGCCCAGCCTGCGCCCGCTGCACCGGCCTCCCGCTACATGGTTCCGACCTATGCCCGACGACGAGCAGCGGTCATTTGGAAAGATCGGAGAGGCTGCGCCCTCCGACATTCGACAGGCCGAGGGCGAGGACGCCCGTGGTTTTCTTGACGGATGTCAGCCGCATGCTTCGTACCGCGGGTATTCTAGAGTCCAACAGTGTTTCATTCACCACTTTTTAGTTCACAGTGTGCGCATTTCAGCGGCGGGAGGATTTCGAGAGGCGTAGGCCTCGGCGGCGCGCCCTCACTTGGCAGCGCTCTCCGCGCATTTTTGGAGAAGCACGTGCCTCGGCCTCGCAGAGAGGAGCCGCGATGTCGGGCCGAGTGGTCGAAGCAGGAGAGACGACGGTTAATCGCACGAGACGAGATTCACGCAGCTGGCCCGTCATGCCACGCGGATGGTTCCTGCGGACACAGAGAGGATTTGGAGATTTATCGATGGCCTAATTTATCCCATCCGCATATCGATGACAGGGAGAGAGTTTCGGCAGCTACCTTCGAGGCGGTGGTTGATGCCGCCCGTCATATCGAGACGCATCGCCGGCAGAGCGGGAGGAGAGAGGCCGCGAAGCCCCGTGGCATCGGCGCTACGCGCGGTGCTCCGTCTGGGGCTAATTTCAACATAGCAGCAGGTCGCTCTTTCGCATCTTATTAGTCCGGACGTGCGCAGTCCAGCCGGGGTTTCATCGCATCGTGGTCGGCAGTGGCCACCGTGGTTATCGTGGTCGCAACGCCGTCGCGCGAGCCGCCTTGCACCGAGTGCTCTTCCGGCCTCGTAGCTCGCTCCTCGCTTCCTCGAAGACAGTGTTCATCGCGTAGCGAGGGGTCCTCGCCAGCCCCTTCTTCCATCTTTAGTCCGTTATTTTGAGTGCGGTGACTTGGGCCATATCAAGAGAGAGTGTCCTCAGTGGCTTCGTAAGCGGTCTCAGCGGAGGATCAGCCTTCGTCTTCTACTCCTGTTTCTTCAGCGCCAGTACAGTCAGCTAGGACTGGTGGCCAGGTATCCAGAGGTCGCCCCAGGGGCGAGGATCGTACTGGTGGAGGCCAGGCTCGTTTCTATGCTCTTCCGGATAGGAAGGATGCTAGTGCTTCAGATGCGGTTATTTCAGGTATTATCTCAGTCTGCCACAGGGATGCTTCCGTCTTATTTGATCCCGGATCCACCTATTCTTATGTCTCTACTTATTTTGCACATCATTTGGGTATGACCCGTGGTATTCTTGCTTTGCCCGTACATGTGTCTACCCCAGTGGGGGATACTGTTGTTGTTGATCAGGTATATCGATCCTGTATTATTACTATTGGGGGGTCTGGAGACCCGAGTTGATTTATTACTACTGGGCATGGTAGATTTCAATGTAATTCTAGCATGGATTGGCTATCTCCTTACCATGCGATTCTGGACTGTCATGCCAAGACAGTCACACTAGCTATTCCCAGGTAATCCGAGGATCGAGTGGCGTGGCTTGACTAATTATGTGTCCGACAGGGTGATTTCTTATATAAAGGCCCAACGAATGATCGGCAAGGGTTGTTTATCTTATTTGGCCTTCATTAGGAATGTTGAGGCCGAGACACCCAGTCTTGATTCGGTCCCCATTGTGAGGGAGTTTCCGGATGTATTTCCAACAGACTTACCAGGCATGCCGCCTGACAGAGATGTTGACTTTGGTATTGACTTGGTGCCGGGCACTCAGCCCATTTCTATTCCTCCCTATCGCATGGCACCAGCAGAGTTAAAAGAATTGAAAGAACAGCTTCAGGAACTCTTAGATAAGGGTTTCATTCGTCCGAGCGTGTCACCTTGGGGTGCACCGGTGTTGTTCGTGAAGAAGAAAGATGGCACAATGAGAATGTGCATTGATTACAGGCAGCTGAACAAGGTAACAATGAAGAATAAGTACCCATTACCTCGTATTGAGGACCTATTTGATCAGCTCCAGGAAGCTAGTGTATTTTCTAAGATTGACCTTCGATCGGGCTATCATCAGTTGAAGATCAGGGACTCTGATATTATGAAGACAGCATTCAGAACGCGATATGGGCACTACGAGTTCCCGGTGATGTCTTTCGGGCTGACTAATGCCCCAGCTGCATTCATGCACTTGATGAATAGTGTATTTCGGCCGTACCTTGATTCTTTTGTGATTGTGTTTATTGATGATATTCTCGTCTATTCACACAGCCAGGAGCAGCATGCACAGCATTTGAGGGTGGTATTGCAGAGGTTGAGAGAAGAGAAGCTTTATGCAAAATTCACTAATTGTGAGTTCCGGCTTGATACCGTGGGTTTTCTGGGACATATAATGTCCAGTGATGGTATTCGGTTGATCCACGTAAGGTCAAGGCAAGCAGTGCACTGGCCCGCACCTTTCTCACCTACGCAGATTCGAAGTTTTCTCGGCTTGGCAGTGCTATTATCGCCGGCTTGTTCAGTGGTTTCTCATCTATTGCTTCACCGTCGACTAAGTTGACACGAAGAACGCTCCATTTGCGTGGTCCGACGAATGCGAGGAGAGTTTCCGTAGCTCGACGGAGGCTTTGACCACAGCCTCCAGCACTTGTTTAAACATAGCCTCAGGTTCATATACCGTGTATTGCGATGCTTCCAGAGTTGGACTTGGTCGTGCGTCGACGCAGTGAGGGCAGAGTTATCGCATATGCTTCTCGTCAACTAAAGCCCCACGAGAAGAACCACCATGTTCATGATTTGGAGTTAGATGCTATTGTTCATGCCTCGAAGATTTGGAGGCATTACTTATATGGTGTATCTTGTGATGTATATACAGTCCACCGCAGCCTCAAGCATTTGTTTAAGCAGAAAGATCTAAATTTGAGGCAGCAAGATGGCTTGAGTTGCTTAAAGACTATGATATTACTATCTTGTACCATCCCGGGAAAGCCAATGTAGTGGCTGATGCGTTGAGCCGGAAGGCTATTAGTATGGGTAGTTTGGCGTATATTCCAGTTGGGAGAGACCCTTAGCAGCTGATGTTCGGTGCGTTAGCTAATCGGGACAGCGAGGCCGGATATTTCCGAGCCCACGGCGGTGATGGCTTGTGTAGTAGCTCGTTCTTCTTTATATGATCGTATTCGAGAGCGCCAGTACGATGATCCACACTTACTTGTCCTTAAGGACGCAGTTCAGCATGATGAGATGCCAGAGATGTCACTATCGATAGCGATGGTGTATCGCGGATGCATGGCCGGACATGCGTGCCCAACGTTGATGGCCTTCGTGAGTTGATATTGGACGAGGCCCACAGCCCGCGGTATTCTATTCATCCAGAGCCGCGAAGATGTACCAGGATTTGAAGAAGACTACCGGTGGAGAAAGATGAAGAAAGATATCGCGAGCCACGCGGCTCGCTGTCTAAACCGTCGCCAGGTCGGCGACGAGCATCGCAGACCCGGCGGTGTATTCTCGGCGTATTGATATTCATGAGTGGAAGTGGGAAAGGATTACTATGGACTTTGTTAGAGGACTCCCTCGGACAGCGAGGAAGTTTGATTCAGTTTGGGTGGTGGTGGATAGGTTGACCAAGTCACCTCACTTCATCCCAATGTGTACTACTTATTCCTCAGAGCGGTTGGCACAGATATTCATCCGTGAGATAGTGAGATTGCATGGAGTTCCTATTTCTATTATATCGTTACCCATAAGTTTCACTTCTCAGCTCCGGAGGACATTTCAGCGAGAGTCGGGTTCACAGTGTAGCCGAGCACAGCATTTCATCCACAGTCGGATGGCGAGTCCGAGCGTACTATTCAAATATCGGAGGACATGTTGCGTGCTTGTGTCATTTATTTCGGTGGTTCGTGGGCCGATTATTTGCCTTTGGCGGAGTTTGCTTATAATAATAGCTATCACTCCAGCATTCAGATGGCACCGTATGAAGCTTTATATGGGAGGCGGTGTAGGTCTCCAGCTGGTTGGTTCGAGCCCGGCGAGGCTAGGTTGTTGGGGACAAAGTTAGTCCAAGATGCCTTAGACAGGGTGAAGGTGATCCAGGAGAGATTACGCACAGCTCAGTCACGTCAGAAGAGTTATGCAGACCGGAAGGTCCGAGATGTGTCTTATTCAAGAGGTGAGAAGGTGTTGCTGAAGGTTTCGCCTATGAAGGGTGTTATGAGGTTTGGAAAGAAAGGGAAGTTGAGCCCAAGGTTAATTGGACCTTTTGAGGTGCTTAGGAAAGTTGGGGAGGTGGCCTATATGCTTGCTTTGCCACCCAGTTTGTCGGGAGTTCACCCGGTGTTCCATATATCTATGCTCCGGAAGTATGTCGGAGACCCGTCTCATGTGTTGGACTTCAGCACGATACAGCTAGATGAGGATTTGACTTATGATGTGGAACCAGTAGCCATTTTGGGTCGACAGGTTCGTAAGCTGAGATCCAAGGATATAGCTTCAGTGAAAGTGTAGTGGAGAGGTCGTCCCGTGGAGGAAGCAACTTGGGAGACCGAGCAGAAAATGCGGAGCAGATATCCACACTTGTTTGATGCTCCAGGTATGTCTCTTAACCCGCTCGCGGACGAGCGTTTGTTTAAGTTGGGGAGAATGTAACGACCCGGCCCGTCGTTACGGGAATTACCACCCCGTTACCTTGCATTTACATATATTATAATTTTAAATCAGTATTAGGATATATCGGGTGAGTTAGGAGTGATTTGGATTGAAAATGAAACAAATAGCATGTTTGAAGAAAGCTTGATTATGAAAAGTCAACCAAGAGTTGACTATTGAGTTAGAGTGCTCGGAATCGGATTCTGATGATTCGATTAGTTCCGGGGGATCAATTATGACTTAGGAGAGCAATCTGAATTGAATTCGGAGGTCCAGTGTAGTTTTAGGCTTGAATTGGCGAAGGTTGATTTTTGGCGAAAACCGGATGGTAGGTGATATTTTGATCCAGGGGTCGGAATGGAATTCCGACAATTTCTATAGCTTCGTTATGTGATTTTGGATATGTCTGTAAATTTTCAGGTCATTCGGACATCGTTTGATCGGGTTTTAGATTGAATGTTAGTTTTGAAAGTTTTGAAGAAACTTAGGCTTGAATTCGTGTGGAGATGGTGATTTTGATGTTTAGGATGGTGTTTTTGTGATTGGAACAAGTCCGTATCATGTTTTGGAGTATGTTGGTGGTTTTCGTTGGGGTCCCGGGGGTCTCGGGATGAATCCGGGGGTCCAAACGGACCATTCTTGGCCAAAGAAGAGAGCTGGTTTGCTGTCATAAGTGCAGCAGGAATTTACTCTCTGCGATTGCACTAGTGAGCATGCGATCGCGTAGAGTAATGGTGAAGGGGGATAATTTTACCCTTCGCGATCGCAGAGATAGGGACGCGATCGCATAAGGTCAAGAGCAGAAGCAACGCGATCGCAGGGGCACGGACGCGATCGCGTAGAGTTAACCGGGTGGCCATCGCGATCGCATGAGCATCTACGCGATCACGTAGAAGAGAAATGGGGTCCAGGGAAAATGTGCTACGCGATCGCAGGAAGAGGGACGCGATCGCGTGAAGCCGGATGTTTGAACATCGCGATCGCGTGAGGCCGAATTTTTGAACATCGCGATCGCGTGAGGCGAGTCGCGATCGCGTAGAACAAAATGTTCTGGCCGTGAATTTATATCACAGAACAGAGGGGTTACGGGTTTACACCACCAAAACTCAATTTTGAGCCCTATAGAGAAGAAAACTCGAGGAAATCACTGAGAAGTCATCGGGTATTCGTCGGAGGTAAGATTCTTGACTCAAAAACATCATTTTATGGTAGAATTAACATCAATCTTCATGAAATTGGGTTGAAATCTTGAAGAAATGTGGCCTAAATGTTGAAAACGGGATTTTTGGATTTGGAAGGCCATTTGAACTCCGATTTCGATAAATTTTATATGCACGGACTCGTGGCGAGACGAGGGTCGCGTTGGTACTAATTTCGAAATTTTCCGAGCAGTGGGCCCGGGGTCGGGTTTTACCAACTTGGCGTATTTATGCGAATTTCATGTAAATTGAAATGGGTTATGATTCTTTGACCCGTATTTGATATAATTATTGTGGTTTGACTAGATTCTACGCACGAGGGAGCTAAATTCAAAGGAAAAGGCATCGCGACGAGTCTACGACCGGCTAGAGGTGAGTAGTTTGTGTATATGGTAGCCTGAGGGTTCGAAACCCCGGCTTAGCACATTGTGACGCTAGTAGGGCATGGCTCGCACACCGTGGCAGGTGCGGGATTGATTGTGATTGGGGATTGAGACTTAGTCCATCCCGGAAGTGAATAATATGTTGTTAGTGTTGGAAATACACTGTATTTGATATATTTGTGGGCTGTAAGCCTTGTTTGGGGCCTTGTGCCGATCTGTAGCGTCCTTAGAGGACAATAATTATGTGATAGCTATAATTGCTTAAATCACTGATCTCAGTCCTGGAAATTGAAATCACACTTTTGAAATGCTAAGTCACCGCTTTTACAAATTTAATAAAGTTAAAGTATTTTTCATAAATTATGAATTGAGAACTGGAATTAAGGAAAATGAAATGTTTTGTGACTTAATTGCTTATTGTGGACTGAGCATGGGATCGGGCTGCACGCCGTAGTGGTTGATATGAGGATCGGGCTGCACGCCACAACAGTATTGCGCTTGGGCTGTAGGAGCCCCTCCGGAGTCTGTACACACCCCCAGTGAGCGCCGTCGATGTTAAATTGGATCGGGCTACACGCCGTAGCGGTTATGTGCTTTGCATTGCATCTTTATTAGTTGAATTAATCTGTGGTAGCTGTATTGTATTGTTGCTGCTAGTTCGTAGGAGATTCGGACTGTAGTGTAGTTTCATATTGTGGTATTTTGTGGATTTCGTACTGTCAGCTACCTATATATATTTGTTACTCACCGAGTACTTAGTACTCACCCCTACTCCCTGCACCTTTTGTGTGCAGACTCAGGTACTCAGGAGCAGTAGACAGGCAATTCCAGCGGTTGCAGTGTCATATCGGGTTGCTGAGGTAGCTGCCTACGTTCGCAGAACCTAGCTTCTCCTCTCCTTTCCAGTTGTTATTGTGTATTTTGTATTCAGACTTGAGTACTTCTATATAGTACTCTCTATTCCTGTTGGGTTTTGTTAGAGGCTCTAGACTTGTGACTCCGGATCTTTGGGAGTGTCAGTATTTTGTTCATTATTAGTATTATTGGAGTTCTTAAACTCATATATTCTTCTTGGGTTGTCCATTTGGGACTGATATCGTGGTGATAATTAAATTGTTGGATCTGGCTGGCCTAGCTTGATTGTTGGGCGCCATCACGACTGGATTTTGGTCGTGACAATTTGCAATTAAGATAGATATATACATAATTGCCTTGTTTGTTTAAATAATAAGAGTTTGAAATGCATTCTTGTTAATATTAATATCATAGAAATATAGATATTAATTTAACTTGGATAGATTCATAAGAACTCGAAAGATTCTTATGAATATTATTAACCTTATAATCAACAACCCGGATAATTAAATAAATCAATTCTAAGTAGAAAAATAGCATGATTACTAGCAAGTCCATGGCCCTGGAATATATTTGTCCAAATTGTTATAAACATAATTTGTAATTGGTGTAGTAATTTTGCCTTGATTTATTGTTCTAATATTAAGAAGATTTATATATCTCTTGTGATAATTTAGTTTGAGTTAATAACTAGTTTAGTCTAAATCAGTCAATAAGTTAATTACAATTCCTCGTGGGAACGATACTCTACTTACTATTATATTACTTGTCGATCGCGTACACTTGCGTGAGTGTTTTGGTCGCAACAAGTTTTTAGCGCCGTTGCCGGGGAATTTGAAATTAGCTCCTTGATTGTTTTATTATTTTGTAGTTGTTAATAGAAAATACAAAAAGAAATTTTCATCTATTTGTTTGTGTTATACAGGTTCTTCTCTTGAATGCGGAGGAGCAGAAGCACAAACAATCTCTTCCCATTTGATCCTGAAATTGAAAGAACAATACATAGAACAAGGAGAGAGTGGGAAGCTCAATATAAAACAGAAGGAGAGTTGAACATTCAAATTCAACCACAGCCAACAGTGATGGCAGGAAATGACGAAAGAGCGGTGATTGAAGCCGCAAGACCCAGTCTGGCTAATATGACTCAGGCTATTGTGAAGCCTAATATTACTGGGCATTTTTAGTTGAAACAATATATGGTGCAACTGATTCAGTTTACAAGGCAATTTGTGGGTCTACCTCATGAAGATCTACAAAGACATATTCAGCATTTTTTGGAAATTACGGATACTTACAATTATCCAAATGTTTCCAAGGATTATGTACGGCTGACACTATTTCCTTTTTCTCTACTTGGGGAAGCGAAAGAGTGGTTAAACAAAGAACCATCAAATTCAATCCGCACTTGGGATGATCTAGCAAGGAAGTTCTTAATCAAGTTCTTTCCTACTAAAAAGACAAAAATGTTGAGGAGTCAAATTCTTGGGTTTGAACAACGCTCTGGCGAAACACTTCGTCAAGCTTGGGAAAGATACAAGAAGCTACTTAGGGACTGCCCTCATCATTGTCAAACATATGAGGTGTTAGGTCATACATTTGTTGATGGGTTAGATGAAGCTTCAAAAATAAATCTTGATTCCGCTTGTGGAGGAAGTTGCATGACAAAATCTTACACGGAAATCCAACTCTTGTTAAATACATTCACTTCTAATGATAATAATTGGCAAGGTGATGGACATTCCAGAAAGGCAATGAAACAAAAAGCAGCAGGGGTGCTTGAGCTGGATGATGTATCGGCAATGAGAGCTGAAATTGCAAGGCTATCCAACCATATGACAAGGATGACAATGCAACAACCTCAACCCATGCAACAGGTGCAACAAATGGCTATTTGCTGTGAAATGTGTGGTGATAGCCATACAAGTGATATGTGTCCAACGAATCCAGAATCTATTTATTATGTGGGACAACAAAACAGAGGCCCAGCAAATCAGCACGCATAGTATGGAAATTCCTACAATGCGAATTGGAGGAATCATCCTAACTTCTCATGGGGAGGAAATTAGCAAAATCCCAATCAGTACAGACCGCAAGGGGGTTTTAATCAACCTCAGAGACCACCTCAGCAGGTGGAAGAAAGTACAAATGATTTGCTGAAAAAGTTGTTGATCGACAATCAGCAGCTCAGAACTGATGTTAGGAATCTAGAAAGGCAGATGGGGCAGATAGCAATGAACCAGAACACTAGACCTACAGGAGCTCTTCCCAGTGACACGGAAAACAACCCACATGTAAGTGCTATAACACTTAGAAGCGGGAGAGAACTTGAGGAAATTTCAAAGAAAAAGAAAGAGAAATTTGTGCCTGAGGGAGAATTGATCCCTAAATTGATAAATGATCCAAAGAAGACTACTGAAAGTCTTGAACCCGTAGAAGTTCCAAGACCACCCCCACCTTTTCCCCAAAGATTGCAAAAGAAGAACGATGATAGAATGTTCAGTAAATTTCTGTCCATGTTGAGCCAAGTTCAATTAAACATTCCACTTGTTGATGTACTTCGAGAAATACCTAAATATGCTAAGTACATCAAAGATATAGTGGCTCATAAAAGGAGATTAACTGAATATGAAACAGTCGCACTTACTGAAGAGTGCACTGCCAGGGTACAAAACAAGCTTCCACAAAAGCTTAAAGATCCCGGTAGTTTTACAATTCCTGTGCGTATTGGTGATATCGATGTAGGTCGGGCTCTTTGTGACTTGGGGGCGAGCATAAATTTAATGCCCTTGTCATTGTTCAAACAATTGCGTCTTGGAGCTCCTAGACCAACCACTGTGATGTTGCAGTTAGCAGACAGGTCCATAGTACACCCTGAAGGGGTGATAGAAGATGTATTGTTGCAGATTGGGAAATTCATCTTTCCTGCGGATTTCATTATTCTTGATTATGAAGCAGATGAATTGGTGCCAATCATTCTAGGGCGACCTTTGCTAGCTACTGGTGATGCGATCATTAAAGTGAAAGAAGGGAAGATGATTCTAAGGGTTGATGATGAGGAAGCGGTGTTTAACGTATATAAAGCAATTCAACTTCCTTGTCAATATGAGGAACTTTTATGATATCCGTGATTGAGAATGATGAACAAAATTGTGATTCAAGTGTGTATCTCAATGATTCATTAGAGAAAGCACTTACAATATTTGATAATTTGGCAACTGATGAAGAGGTTGAAGAGATGATGTACATCCTTGATACATCTTGTGCATACTTGCAAGGAACATATCCTTTTGAACCGTTGAACATGCCACATGGACCTCCTCCAAAGCCATCAATTGAGGAAGCCCCGAAATTGGAGCTTAAACCACTACCATCTCACTTGTATTATGCTTATTTGGGTAGTTCTGATACATTGCATGTTATCATTTCTTCTGATTTATCTGAATTGCAGGAGGAAAAATTGCTAAGAGTATTGAGAGAGCACAAGAAAGCCATTGGGTGGACAATGTCAGACATTAAAGGTATTAGTCCTGCGTTTTGCATGCATAAAATCCTAATGGAGGAAGGATACAAACCAAGTATAGAACACCAACGTCGCCTCAATCCTAACATGAAAGAAGTGGTAAGAAAAGAGGTGATCAAATGGCTTGATGCAGGTATTGTATTTCCTATCTCTGACAGTAAGTGGGTGAGTCCAGTTCAATGTGTTCCTAAGAAAGGGGGTATAACTGTGATAGTTAATGATAATAACGATTTAATACCAACAAGAACTGTCACAGGGTGGAGAATTTGTATTGATTACAGAAAATTGAATAATGCCACCAGGAAGGACCACTTTCCTCTTCCTTTCATGGATCAAATGCTTGATCGATTGGCCGGCCAGGAGTATTACTGCTTCCTGGATGGTTACTCTGGGTATAATCAAATAACTATAGCCCCAGAGGACCAAGAGAAGACCACTTTTAGGTGTCCTTATGGCACGTATGCGTTCAAAAGAATGCCCTTTGGTCTTTGCAATGCACCCGCGACATTTCAAAGGTGTATGATGGCCATTTTCACTGATATGGTCGAGAGATTTGTAGAAGTATTTATGGATGATTTCTCTATTTTCGGATGCTCTTTTGATAAATGTTTAACTAATCTCGATAAAGTGCTAGCCAGATGTGAAGAGACCAACTTGGTCTTGAACTGGGAAAAATGCCATTTCATGGTAAGAGAAGGTATTCTCCTAGGGCACAAAGTGTCCAAGAACGGATTGCAAGTAGACAAGGCAAAAGTGGAAGCAATTGAAAAATTGCCCCCACCCATATCTGTTAAGGGCATACGCAGTTTTCTAGGCCATGCAGAATTTTATCGAAGATTCATTAAAGATTTTTCAAAAATTTCATCTCCTCTTTGCAGGCTCCTTGAGAAAGATACACCATTCAAGTTTGATGATACTTGTCTGAAGGCATTTGAAGAGCTTAAAAGAAAATTGGTTTCTGCACCAATCATTGTTGCTCCAGATTGGGAATTGCCTTTCGAATTAATGTGTGATGCAAGTGACATAGCCATTGGTGCTGTGTTGGAACAGAGGAAGGAGAAAATTTTTTACTCCATTCATTATGCGAGCATAACTCTAAATCCCGCTCAAATGAATTACCCTGTCACAGAGAAAGAATTACTTGCAGTAGTATGGGCATTTGACAAGTTTAGATCCTACCTAGTAGGAACTAAAGTCATAGTCTATACCGACCACTCGGCTATCAAGTATCTATTTGCAAAGAAAGATGCAAAGCCAAGACTAATCCGATGGGTTCTTCGTTTGCAGGAATTTGACCTTGAGATACGTGATAGAAAAGGTACTGAGAATCAAGTGGCTGATCATTTGTCCAGATTGGAAAACAGAAGTCATGTGATTGAAGGAAACTCAATAAAAGAAACATTCCCTGATGAACATTTGTTGGCCATCACATCTAATGAAACTCCATGGTATGCTGACTTTGTAAATTATATTGCAAGTGGAGTGATGCCATCAGAAATAACAGCGGATAAAAGGAGAAAATTCTTCCATGATGTAAAATCATATATGTGGGACGAGCCCTTTCTCTACAAACAATGTGCTGACCAATTGGTAAGAAGGTGTGTACGTGAAGAAGAAATGAATGCCATTTTGCATGACTGTCATTCTTCTTCATATGGAGGTCATCATGGTGGAGATAGAACAGCTAAAAAGGTTCTCCAATCAGGTTTTTACTGGCCATCCATTATTTAAAGATGCTCATGCGTTTGTTAAAACTTGTGACATGTGTCAAAGAACAGGTACAATCACAAAGAGAAATGAGATGCCTTTGCAGAATATTTTGATGGTGGAATTGTTTGATGTATGGGGAATTAACTTCATTGGACCATTTCCAGGTTCTAATGGTCATAGATACATTCCGGTTGCAGTAGACTATGTGTCTAAGTGGGTTGAAGCCATTGCTCTTCCTACGAATGATGCAAAAGTTGTGGTAAGTTTTGTTAAGAAACACATTTTCACACGCTTTGGAACTCCAAGGGTGTTGATAAGTGACGGAGGAACACATTTTTGCAACAAACTGTTTAAAAATGTTTTATCAAAATATAGTATAAAACACAAAGTTGCTAATGCATACCACCCTCAAACGAGTGGTCAAGTTGAAGTATCTAATCGAGAGATAAAACAGATTCTGGAGAAAACAGTTAATGCAAACAGGAAGGATTGGTCTGCTAAATTAGAAGATGCTTTGTGGGCTTACCGAACTGCATATAAGACTCCAATAGGTACTTCTCCATACAGGTTAGTTTATGGAAAGGCATGTCATTTGCTTGTTGAACTTGAACTCAAAGCTTATTGGGCAATCAAAAATTTAAATGTGGACATGGATTTGGCTGGTGAAAAAAGGCTGTTACAACTCATTGAACTTGATGAGTTTAGAATGAATGCTTATGAAAATGCCAAGTTGTATAAAGAAAGAACCAAGAGATGGCACGATAAGCATATCCAACATCGTGAGTTTGAGCCGGGGCAACAAGTTCTGTTATTCAATTCTAGGTTGAAACTCTTTCCGGAAAGCTAAAATCCCGTTGGTCAGGACCTTTTGTGGTGGTAAGTGTAAGTCCCTATGGAGCAATAGAATTGAGGGACCAAAACTCAAATGACACTTTTCTGGTGAATGGACAAAGAGTGAAACATTATTGGGGGGTGATGTTAATCGTCACAAGACCTCGGTCGAACTCAATGATGTTTGATGAATTGAGGAGTCGTGCTGTCACGACCCAAACCCTAGTCGTGATGGTGCCCAACACAATGCTAGGCAAGCCCGACCATATTATCCCCTAAACCAGCCAGTTACTAATCAAATTAAACTTAAACAGTAAATGATCATATCAGGTGATAAACGAAATGTAAAACATACAAAATACGGTCCCAACCATATCGTGGTGTCACGAGACTGAGCCTCTACAGAATAGCATCCTAATACAACCAAGTCTAGGCAAATAGGAAATCAACAAGATGATAAAGAAGGAGAAAACAAGCTCTGCGGACGCTGGCAGCTACCTCGTAATCTCCGCAAAAGTAGACAAGGATCAGCAGCTACAATGTCTCAACTGCTCTCGGGCACCTGTGGATCTGCACAGAAAGTGCAGGGGAGTGAGTGAGTATATTTCAACTCAGTGAGTAACAATAATAAATAATAACCGAAGGTAAGAACTCATGTGCTATCACTTAGCAGCTCTAAGGCAACCCTCACAGTACGTCATCACTATGGTAGTACTCTAATCTCCAATCCACGTTCATCTCTACAAGATCCTACATTGATCCAACCCTCACTCGTACCCCTACGGTGTACGGCCATCTCAATATATAAAGACACATCCCTATGTCTATAATGTATAAGTATTAAGTAGATAGTAGGATATGATTAAGTATAATGCTGCGGCGTGCAGCCCGCTCCAATACATATACCGCTGCGGCGTGCAGCCCGCTCCATTTAACGTCGACGGTGCTTACTGGGGGTGTATACAGACTTCGGAGGGGCTCCCTAGGCCCAAGCACTATTATACTGCGGCGTGCAGCCTGATCCACACATGTATTACTACGGCGTGCAGTCCGATCCAATATATATATATGTATATATATATATACTGCTGCGGCGCGCAGCCCGATCCCATAATATACACCAGTGCTCACTGAGAATGTGTGCAGACTCAGACTCCGAAGGGGATCTTACAGCCCAAGCGCAATTATACTGCTGCTGCGTGCAGTCCGTCCCACATGTATATTACATGTATATTACTGCGGCGTGCAGTCCGATCCAATATATATACTGCTACGGCGTGCAGCCCGATCCAATATAGGTATATATATATAATACCTCATAATGGGTCCTCGACCCTATCCCAGTCAGTATATACTTGGACTCTCGGGCCCAATATAATATGTATATCACGGTGGGTCCTTGACCCTGTCTCAGTCAATATAGACTTGGCCTTTCAGGCCCACTCAGCTAGAACAGGGAATTCCACCTTAGATAATATCTCTCAATGTACACATCTAGTACTGGTTCATATTATGCTATACAGCTAGAGCTACGGCTGAGTGAATGTTTCCAACACGATATACGGTCACCTAGCTCCATAGGTTCCCTAATGCTCTACAGATCGGCACAAGGCCCCAAACATGGCTATTAGCCCCAATTGTACAGTTATAATCTCATTAGCAGTCATACAACACAGTATTCTATTAGCTGGGAAGGACGAAGTCTAAGTCCCCATTCACAATGTCACCACACTCGTCTCAAGACGTGTGTCTTATCTCAATATTGCACTGTGAAGTGCTAGTACGGGGTTTCAAACCCTCAGTACATTGTTTACTACCACCACTCACCTCGAACCGGTAGAAGCTTCAATCCGCCTTGCGCTTGCCTCGCAAATCAATCTCCTCGGTTGCCAAATCTGCTCAAAATCATAGAGAATGCATCAATATATGCTAATTTCACATAATTCATTCGAAATAACCCAAATTATATCAAAACCCACAAGTTGTCAAAACCCGACTTTTGGTGCGTTTCTCAAAAAATTATAAAAGTTATATATTCGGAACCCTCGTCTCAATACAAGTCTAGGCATATCCAATTTACCAAATTCGGACTCCATTTTCCCACTCAAATCGATATTTTTCTAAAATTTTAGGCCTAGGGCTTAAACCCACATTAAATCCTCCATTTCCATAGAAATAATTCATGATTCCATGATAAAAGTGTGTAATTAAACCACAAAACTTACCTCCGACAATATCCCGATGATCTCCCGGCTATTTCCCTTCACTTCCTCTCTCTAGGCTTCAAAAATGGGGGTTTATGAAATGAAACCCGTAATGAAATGTTCTGGTTTTAAAATCACTGCCTGGGACCTTTCTTCTACGCGTTCGCGACAGGACTCACGCGAACGCGATGCTCTGCTCCGTCCTCCCATCACGAACGCGACACCCAGTAACGCGTTCATGAAGCACAGATTTCAATCCGCCCGGATTTTCTTCTATGCGTCCGCGTCTCCACTCACGCGAACGCGATGACCAACCCTTCTCACCTACGCGAACGCGTTCCATCTCCACGCGAACGCGAAGCCTCCGATCCTGACCCTACGCGTTCGCGTCCAGACCATCGCGAACGCGATGCATACCCTTGCTGACCTTCGCGGACGCGTGCCCCTTCATCGCGAACGCGATGAAGGATTTCTTTCTGTAGATACAGTAGCAACTCAGCTGCTGTCTAAGGCCAAAAATGGTCCGTTTGGACCCCCGAATTCATCCCGAGGCCCGCGGGACCCCAACGAAAACCACTAACATACTCCATAACACAATTCAAACTTGTTCCAATCATAAAAACACCATCCTAAACATCACAATCACCAATTACGCACGGATTCAAGCCTAAGTTTCTTCAAAACTTCCGAAATCGACATTCGATCAAAAACCCGACCAAACGACCTCTGAATGACCTGATATTTTGCAAGCACATCCAAAATCACCCTACGGAGCTACTGCAACTGTCGAAATTCCATTCCGACTCCCGGATCAAAATCTCGCCTATCGATCGGATTTCGCCAAAATTCAACCTTAGCCAATTCAAGCCTATTTCTACACCGGGCCTCCTAATTCAATTCCGATCGCTCCCCTAAGTCACAAATCACCTCTCGGAACTAACCGAATTATCAGAATCCAATTCCGAGCCCTCTAACCAAATAGTCAACTCCGGGTTGACATTCCTTATTCAAGTTTCCTTCAAAAAGGCTATATGCCTCATTTTCAATCCAATTCACTCCTAACTTCCCCGATAGACTCTAACACCGATATAAAAGAATGAAATATGTAATTACAACATAACGGGGTGGAAATTCCCGTGACGACGGGCCGGGTCGTCACATTCTCCACCTCTTAAGCAAACGCTCGTCCTCGAGCGGGTCAAGAAACATACCCGAAGTCTCAAATAGCTGAGGGTATCTGCTCCGCATCTCCTGCTCGACCTCCCAAGTAGCCTCCTCCACGGGTCGACCTCTCCACTGAACCTTAACTGATGCAATCTCCTTTGACCTCAACTTCCTTACTTGGCGACCCAAAATAGCAATAGGCTCCACATCATATGATAGATCACCATCAAGCTGAATGGTACTGAAGTCTAATACATGAGACGGATCTCCGATGTACTTCCGGAGCATAGACACATGGAATACTGGATGAACGCTGGATAGGCTGGGTGGCAAGGCAAACTCATATGCCACCTTTCCAACTCTCCCGAGTATCTCAAAAGGACCAATGTACCTGGGACTCAACTTCCCTTTCCTCCCGAACCTCATGACACCCTTCATGGGCGAAACCTTCAGCAATACTCTATCACCAACCATGAAAGACAACTCTCAAACCCTACGGTCCGCATAACTCTTCTGGCGAGACTGTGCTGTGCGAAGCCTCTCCTGGATCAACTTTGCTCTATCCGGAGCATCCTGGACTAACTCGTCCCTATCAATCTATCCTCACCGGCTCAAACCATCCGATGGGAGATCTACACCGTCTCGCCATACAATGCCTTATACGGGCCATCCGAATACTCGACCGGTAGCCGTTGTTGTAGGCAAACTCGGCAAGCTGGCAAAAACTCGTCCCACGAACCACCAAAGTCAATCACACATGCCCGCAACATATCCTCCAGATCCGAATAGCGCGCCACCCGTCCATCCGTCCGGGGTGAAACACGTGCTCAACTCAACCCGCGTACCCATCTCTCGCCGGGAATGCTCTCCAAAACCGAGAAGTGAACCGAGTGCCTCTATCGATATAATAGACACCGAGACCCCATGCAACCCGACAATCTCCCGAATAAAGATCGATGACAACCGCTCCGATGAGTAAGTAGTACTAACTGGGATGAAATGTGCGGACTTAGTTAGCCGATCAACAATCACCCATACAGAATCAAACTTCCTCGCTGTCCGAGGGAGCCCAGTAACAAAATCCATGGCGATCCTCTCCCATTTCCACTCGGGAATAACCATACGCTGAAGAACACCGCCCGGTCTCTGATGCTCATACTTGACCTGCTGGCAATTGAGGCACCTGGCTACATGCCTAACAATATCCATCTTCATTCTCCTCCACCAGTAATGCTGTCTCAAGTCTTGGTACATCTTTGCGGCACCTGGGTGAATAGAGTACCGCGAACCGTGTGCCTCCTCAAGTATCAACTCCCGCAAACCATCAACATTGGGCACGCATATACGGCCCTGCATCCTCAGAACACCATCACTGTCGATAGTCACATCTCTAACATCATTATGTTGCACTCTGTCCTTAAGTACAAGCAAATGTGGGTCATCATACTATCACTCCCTGATGCGACCATATAAGGAAGATCGAGAAACAACACAAGCCAACACCCGACTCGGCTCCGAAATATCTAATCTCACTAGCTGATTGGCTAGGGCCTGAACATCATAAGCAAATGGCCTCTCCCCAACTGGGATGAAAGCTAGGCTGCCCATGCTAACCGCCTTCCGACTCAAGGCATCGGCCACCACATCGGCCTTCCCCGGATGATACAAAATAGTGATGTCATAATCCTTAAGCAACTCCAACCACCTCCGCTGTCTCAAATTAAGGTCCTTCTGTCTGAATAAGTGCTGAAGGTTGCGATGATCCATGAACACCTCACAGGAGACACCATACAGGTAATGCCTCCAAATCTTCAAAGCATGAACTATGGCCGCTAGCTCCAAATCATGAACAGGGTAGTTCTTCTCGTGGGGCTTCAACTGACGAGAAACATAAGCAATGACCCTACCCTCCTCCATCAATACACAACCAATGCCAACTCCTGAGGCATCACAATACACAATATAAGGATCTGAAGCTGATGGTAGTATCAAGACTGGTGCTGTGGTCAGTGTTCTCTTGAGCTTCTGAAAGCTCTCCTCGCACTCCTCGAACCATATGAAAGGAACACTCTTCTAAGTCAATATATTCAAGGGTGAAGCAATGGAAGAGAATCCATGAACGAATCGGCGATAATACCCCGCCAATCCCAGGAAGCTACGGATCTCAGTAACTGAGGTCGGTCTGGGCCAACTCTGCACTGCCTCTACCTTCCTCGGATCTATCTGAATACCATCACAGGACACCACGTGCCCTAAGAATGCCACGGACTCAAGCCAGAACTCACATTTGGAGAACTTGGCATACAACTTCTCCTCTCTCAACCTCTACAACACAATACTCAAGTGCCGAGCATGCTCCTCCTAGCTATGAGAGTAGACTAGAATGTCGTCAATGAACACAATCACAAATGAATCAAGATACGGCCTGAACACACTGTTCATCAGATGCATAAATGTTGCTGGGGCGTTGGTCAGCCCAAAAGACATCACAAGGAACTCATAGTGACCATATCTGGTCCGGAATGCAGTCTTCATAATGTCAGACTCTCTAATCTTTAGCTGATGGTAGCCTGAACGAAGATCAATCTTCGAGAACACCCTAGCTCCCTGGAGCTGATCAAATAAATCATCAATACGAGGCAGCGGATACTTATTCTTCACTGTTACTTTGTTTAGCTGCCTGTAGTCAATACACATCCTCATGGATCCGTCCTTCTTCTTAACAAACAGGACCGGTGCACCCCACGGCGACACACTCGGCCGAATGAACCCCTTATCTAGGAGTTCCTGAAGCTGCTCCTTCAATTCCTTCAACTCAGCTGGTGCCATCCGATACGGAGGAATAGAAATAGGCTGAGTGCCTGGCACCAAATCGATCCCAAAATCAATATCCCTGTCCGGCGGCATGCCCGGCAGGTCTGAGGGAAACACATCAGGAAAGTCTCGCACAATGGGAACAGAATCAATACTGGGAGTCTGGGCCTCGACCTCCCGCACAAATGCTAAATAAGAGAGACATCCCTTCCCAACCATTCGTTGCGCCTTGAGGAAAGATATTACCCTGCTAGGTACATACTCAGTCGTGCCTCGCCACTCGATCCTCTAAATGCCTGGCATAGCCAAAGTGACTGTCTTAGCATGACAATCCAGAATAGCATGACATGGAGATAGCCAGTCCATGCCCAATATAACATCAAAATCAATCAAGCTGAGAAGCAACAGGTCTACTCGGGTCTCCAGACCTCCAATAGTGACCAAACAGGACCAGTATACGTGGTCCACAACAATAATATCCCCTACCGGGGTAGATACATGCACTGGCAGCTCAAGACTCCCTCGGGTCGTGCCCAAATGAGGAGCAAATTATGTAGACACATAAGAATAAGTAGAACCGGGATCAAACAATACTGAGGCATCTTTGTGGCAGACTGAAATAATACCTGTAATGACAGCATCAGAAGCAACAGCCTCAGATCGGCCCTGAAAAGCATAGAATCTAGCCTGTCTGCCTGATCGGCCTCCCCCTCGAGAGCGACCCCTAGCTGTCTGACCCTCACCTCTAGCTGGCGGGGCAGGTGCTGAAGTAGAAGGACCAGATGACGAGGGTTGCCCCCTCTGCTGATAAGATCTGGAAACAAGACGAGGACACTCCCTACGGTGGTGCCCAAACTCTCTGCACTCGTAGCAACTCCCCGGTGCTGGGTACTGAGACTGATAAGGATCTCTGGCGTTGGAGTGGCCAGCTGATGAACTAGGCCGAGATGAACCCTGAGCGAATGGGGCCTGTGAAGAACTCTGGGCTTGCATGGCACTGAGAGATGGCTGGCTCTGGTGGGAACCCTGATAACCCTATCTAGGAGACCATCTGCGATGATCTGCGCGACCCGACTGCGAAGACCTGAAAGAGCGACCTCGGCTCTGCTGACTCTGGCCTCTGGTCTGAGTGCCACTGGAACTAGCTGCTCCTCGAGGCCCCTTGGCCTCCCTCTCATCCCGCTCCCTGCGATGATCTGTCTCTATGTCGCGAGCAATATCCACAGTATCCTCAAATGTACGACTCAAAACCCTCTCCCGATTCATCAGAATACGAATGGGATAAATGAGGCCGTCCACGAAGCGCCCAATCCTCTCTCTGTCGGAATGAACCAACCACGGTGCATATCTGGACAACTCTGTAAACCTGATCTCATACTCTGACACTGACATGTCCCCCTGACGGAGACCCTCAAACTGCCTACGCATCTCCTCTCTTCGAGACCGAGGCACCCATTTCTCCAAGAACATAGCGGAGAACTCCGGCCATGATAGCGGCATCGCTCCCGCCGGCTCGCGGCGCTCATAAGCCTCCCACCAAGCGGCGGTGGCCCCCGAAACCGAAAGGTAGTGAATGATACCCCACCGGACTCCAAGATCCCCGCCGTACGAAGCATCTAACGGCACTTATCTAGAAACCTCGGGCGTCCTCGCCCGGAGCACCGTGAACACTCGAGGAGATAACCTCGGTGAACCTCTCGAGACGACGCTCGCTCATCGTCCGTCATAGCCGGGACCCTGTCCCCCTGAACCTGATCTGCTGGCCGAACCGGAACCACAGGCCGAACCGGGAGGAGCCTCCGGTGTCCGTATGCCCCGCACCGCCGGCTCTGGAGCTGCGCATCGCGGGGTCCGATGACCACCCCCGATCCCCGACGCAGCCGGCCGCAGTAGTAACCGAAACCGCCCGTGCTAGGCCGCGTGCATCGCTAGTATCCGAGCCGTGGTCTCCCGTAGACCCGAATGGCAACGGGCACACTCGGTGCCCGATCCGGTGCCGCCGGCACCTCTCGCAATCGGGGTCGCGGGCCGACTCGGCACCGCTCGCCGCCCTAACTCCGCCACGACCACGGCCGCGTCCACGGCCTCTAGCAGGTGATAGTGGTGATCGTCCTCCACGTCCGGATGATCGAGTTCTCGCCATCTGCGAGAGAATAGAATGTCAAAGTTCAGGTTCAAGTCAAAAGTAATCGCACGACAAGAATTCCAAGAATTGAAACTTTTCCAAAAAGGTTTGCAGCCTCCCGAGGATAAGTACAGGCGTCCCCGTACCGATCCACGAGACTCTACCAACCGGCTCACGACTCGCGAGACCTGTTAACCTAGGCTCGATACCAACTTGTCACGACCCAAACCCTGGTCGTGATGGCGCCCAACACAATGCTAGGCAAGCCCGACCATATTATCCCTTAAACCAGCCAGCTATTAATCAAATTAAACTTAAACAGTAAATGATCATATCAGGTGATAAACGAAATGTAAAACATACAAAATACGGTCCCAACCATATCGTGGTGTCACGAGACTGAGCCTCTACAGAATAGCATCCTAATACAACCAAGTCTAGGCAAATAGGAAATCAATAAGATGATAAAGAAGGAGAAAACAAGCTCTGCGGACGCTGGCAGCTACCTCGTAATCTCCGCAAAAGTAGACAAGGATCAGCAGCTACAATGTCTCAACTGCTCTCGGGCACCTGTGGATCTACACAGAAAGTGCAGGGGAGTGGGGTGAGTATATTTCAACTCAGTGAGTAACAATAATAAATAATAACTGAAGGTAAGAACTCCTGTGCTATCACTTAGCAGCTCTAAGGCAACCCTCACAGGTACGTCATCACTATGGTAGTACTCTAATCTCCAATCCACGTTCATCTCTACAAGATCCTACACTGATCCAACCCTCACTCGTACCCCTACGGTGTACGGCCATCTCAACATATAAAGACACATCCCTAAGTCTATAATGTATAAGTATTAAGTAGATAGTAGGATATGATTAAGTATAATGCTGCGGCGTGCAGCCCGCTCCAATACATATACCGCTGCGGCGCGCAGCCCGCTCCATTTAACGTCGACGGCGCTCACTGAGGGTGTATACAGACTTCGGAAGGGCTCCCTTGGCCCAAGCGCTATGATACTGCGGCGTGCAGTCCGATCCACATGTATGTTACTGCGGCGTGCAGTCCGATCCAATATATATAATACATATATAATTATACTGTTACGGCGTGCAGCCCGATCCCATAATATACACCAGCTGTCACTGAGAATGTGTGCAGACTCAGACTCCAAAGGGGCTCCTACAGCCTAAGCGCAATGATACTGCGGCATGCAGTCCGATCCAATATATATAATGATGCGGCGTGCAGCCCGATCTAATATATATACTACTGCGGCGTGCAGCCCGATCCAATATATACAGATATATATACTGCTGCGGCGTGGAGCCCGATCCAATATAGTATGTACTTGGCCTCTCAGGCCCAATATAATATATCACAGTGGGTCCTTGACCCTGTCTCAGTCAATATAGACTTGGCCTTTCAGGCCCACTCAGCTAGAACAGGGAATTCCCCCTTAGATAATCTCTCTCAATGTACGCATCTAGTACTGGCTCATATTATGCTATACAGCTAGAACTACGGCTGAGTGAATGTTTACAACACGATATACGGGTCACCTAGCTCTATTGGTTCCCTAATGCTCTACAGATCGGCACAAGGCCCCAAACATGGCTATTAGCCCAATTGTACAGCTATAATCTCATTAGCAGTCATACAACACAGTATTCTATTAGCCGGGAAGGACCAAGTCCAAGTACCCATTCACAATGTCACCACACTCGTCTCAAGACGTGTGTCTCATCTCAATATAGCACTTGTGAAGTGCTAGTACGGGGTTTCAAACCCTCAGCACATTGTTTACTACCACCACTCACCTCGAACCGGTAGAAGCTTCAATCCGCCTTGCGCTTGCCTCGCAAATCAATCTCCTCGAGTACCAAATCTGCTCAAAATCATAGAGAATGCATCAATATATGCTAATTTCACGTAATTCATTCGAAATAACCCAAATTATATCAAAACCCACAAGTTGTCAAAACCCAACTTTTGGTGCATTTCTCGAAAAATTATAAAAGTTATATATTCGGAACCCTCGTCTCAATACGAGTCTAGGCATATCAAATTTACCAAATTCGGACTCCATTTGCCCACTCAAATCGATATTTTTCTAAAATTTTAGGCCTAGGGCTTAAACCCACATTAAATCCTCCATTTCCATAGAAATAATTCATGATTCCATGATAAAAGTGTATAATTAAACCACAAAACTTACCTCCGACAATATCCCGATGATCTCCCAGCTATTTCCCTTCACTTCCTCTCTCTAGGCTTCAAAAATGGGGGTTTATGAAATGAAACCCGTAATGAAATGTTCTGGTTTTAAAATCACTGCCTGGGACCTTTCTTCTACGCGTTCGCGACAGGACTCACGCGAACGCGATGCTCTGCTCCGTCCTCCCATCGCGAACACGACACCCAGTCACGCGTTCGCGAAGCACAGATTTCAATCCGCCCGGATTTTCTTCTACGCGTCCGCGTCTCCACTCATGCGAACGCGATGACCAACCATTCTCACCTACGCGAACACGTTCCAGCTCCACGCGAACGCGAAGCCTCCGATCCTGACCCTACGCGTTCGCGTCCAGACCATCGCGAACGCGATGCATACCCTTGCTGACCTTCGCGGACGCGTGCCCCTTCATCGCGAACGCGATGAAGGATTTCCTTCTGCAGATACAGCAGCAATTCAGCTGCTGTCTAAGGC
>JASVEL010006711.1:0-76352 GCA_032618575.1 Nicotiana noctiflora
GCTTTTACTTCAACTTTCGTTGAATTTAAGTTGGCGAAGGCTCATGGCCTGAGTCCCAGTTCAACCGTAGTTGAACGTCGTTGATTCTTTGGAGTCGAGGGCTCTTAGCCCGAGTTTTTTCTTCAACTATCGTTGAATTTAAGTTGGCGAAGGCTCATGGCCTGGGTTTTGACGAGATGAATCGAGCTTGCTCTCATTGGGTTTGCAACCCTTCGTTCCTCGTTTTCCCTTTGCTTATGACTTCAGGAAAAGCTACGTGATCTTGGTATGAAATCTCCACAGACGGCGCCAAATAGTATTACTCATAATGTTTATAAGCATTTATGGACTCAAAGCAATTATTAAAAATAAAGGGTCAATCATAACAGGTCGTAACATATCTGAAATTTAGTAAAGGAAAAGATAATGGGAATATATGTAGAGGTAACAGAAGATATTTAGTGATCTTTATTCATGATAATGGGTTAATCTGCCTCTCTATGAAGAGTTTCAGATCCTTACAATCATGTTTTCATAGATCTACTATTATACTGTCTTTTTAGTATTGGGTTCTCACTCTGTGTTGTATTCTTTATTTCTTAGAGCCCCCATGGGGAAAGAGTGGAACCCCTTTCTCTGATGACTGCCTCTGTATTTATAGATCTTACTTATACCAGTTAACTTTTCGTAGAGATCGGGTCCGTGTCAGGATATTATTGCGGGCGTACCCGGAAGGCGTCAACCCCGGCCAAAACTTCTAGGCGGGTACGGATAATATCTTGTGGTCGAGGGCGGCCTCGCCACTTGTGACGTTTACGCTAGTCGAGGGAGGCCTCGCCACTTGTTGTGTTAGCTTGGGTCGAGGGGAATAATTAACCCACTTGATTATTATAAAGTCGAATTATAGCCCATACAAAAAGGTTGAACATAAATCTACGAACTTCTTATGAGAGGTAAAGCTTAAAGCTTTAAGATAAAATCTTAAAGAAAAGCAATGCTCATGAGTAGATTGAAACACACACACACAGTGACACCGACTTTGAGCATCAAACTCGCCAACTCTACTATCTTGTTATTGTTCTCTGAAACATTCTAAAAGGAATACCAACTTCGATGGCACAAAATCCTGTTGACCTTTTCAGTTATATGTGACCACTAAGTGTCAACAACAACAAACCCAGTTTGATCCCAACAAGTGGGGTCTGTGGAAAGTAGTCTGTACGTAGACCTAAGCCCTACCTAATGCAGGTAGAGAGGCTATAGGGGCATTTGCATCTATACCCGCTTTTTGTGCCACATTTGAACTTGTACCCGCTTTGCAAAAAAAATTGCAAGCGTACCCGTTTTTCCACATAACTTCATCACATTGAGCTAAAGTAGCAAATACAATTACACAAAACTTCAGCATTTTAGTAGCCAGCTGAAGTTTTTGTTTAGTAACCCGGAAGCTTCAACTCTAGAGCTGAAGTTTTTAAGTTATAAAATAAAAACTTCAGATCTAGCTAAAGTTTTCAAGTTATAAAATACCAGTTATAAAATAAAAACTTCAGCTCACAGTTATAAAATAAAAACTTCAGCTTTAGAGCTGAAGTTTTTGTTTAGTAACCCAGAAACTTCAGCTCTAGGGCTGAAGTTTTCATGTTATAAAATAAAACTAAAATCTTTTAAAAAGTGGGTTTTCAGTTATAAAATAAAAACTTCAGCTCTGGAGCTAAAGATTTTGTTTAGTAACCCGAAAACTTCAGCTCTTATAAAATAAAAACTTTGCTGAAGTTTTCAAGTTATAAAATAAAAACTTCAGCTATAGAGCTGAAGTTTCCTAGTTATAAAATAAAAACTTCATCTAGAGCTGAAGTTTTTGTTTAGTAACCCGAAAACTTCAGCTCTAATTATAAAAAAAAAACTTCAGTTGTAGAGCTGAAGTTTTTGTTCACTAAACCCGGAAACTTCAGCTCTAGAGCTGAAGTTTTTCAGTTATAAAGGGAAGCTGAAGTTTTTAAAAAAATGGGTATCGGTGCAAACAAAAAGACAAGCAGCTACAGGTTAAAGAGTGCAATTTTTACGAGGCTATTTCCAATTCAGTGAATATTATTTCAAAATTATCAACTTTTACCTCACGAAGACAGCAAAATTACCATCTAAGAGAAGAAGGGCATCCGTTATGAAAACCAAGTCTATTAAGTTCCTCCAAAAGCATCTAAGTAGGTCGACTATGAGACGTACCTTGGGTACTACTCTATTTACATAAGACAACCCACATAATGAGCTCGAGGATATTTCTCTTTCAATTTGGGCCATTGGACAAATAACTGATCAACCATGTGTAGCTTGCAAAGAAGCAAACCACTCAAAGAAAGTTTCCTGACTCTTGCAATGCTCTCCACATAGAAAACAGATGACCACCTTATTCCCAAGACCTGAAGCTATAAAGTTTCATTAGCATCTCATATTGTCAGCTTGAGGTTGAAAGTAAAACAAAAATGCAAGTAGCTTTACCATATAAAGGAAATGATTGATTCACCGCTCACCGAGCCATCAAGGCCAATGACTCAATATGACTGTGAGACATCTAGTCCATTGTGCGGTCTATTAATTGTTTTCTCTCCCTTTTCATCTATTTGTTCTTGTTTATTTTTCTCTATTTTTTTTTTAATAGAGGAAGGGCCAATGGTTGTTGGAGTATGACAGGATTATAAAATAAGCTCGAAATTTGGTAAATAAAGTTACCATTAACACCTACCATGATGCCCCAAAAGAGAATATAGAAATGGTCCAATGAGTAATGTACATTTAATGTCCTTTGTACAAATAAAAGTTAAGTGGGATTCATTCTGAAATCAAAGTTTTTATAAGCCTGATATCCCAAATCAGGAATATAACTGATATGATCCATATCTAACCTCAAACTTAATGGGATCAAACAGTTTAACAAGCAATTTTTTTCATACTGAAGCAAATCGAAATAAATCAGAAAAACAGAAATATCACTCTCAACATACGAACCTTAAAAAAGAAGGCAATTACACACAGTGGAACACACGTTCCTGGGCCATTGCACAAGATCTGGGATATCAAAAAATATATAAATCAGTTAAACAGGATCTTAAAAGGAAAAAAGAATCTGGAAATGCAAAAAAGTTGCATTGGGAGAGGGGGTTTCCGAGAAAGTAAAATGAACAAAGATTGTCTGGTACCACTTTGGGTCTGATCTTGATCATCAACCACAACGCATGTGCAATAGCAATCAATGTCGTCCCAATGGAGGTAATATATGATTGACCAACTTCTCGACTCCGATATATCTGCATGAATTCAGCGCTTCCTATTGCATCTACTCCTGCCTAGATTAAGAGGTGAACCTGTTAATATACACATTATCAGGGATCAATCAAATCAATAAACTATGCCTCAATCCAAAGCTAGTTGGCTCGGCTACATGAATTCTCGGTATTCAGGCTCAACATAGAGATTTGCAAAGTCCACTGTCTCTATGAGGGCCAATAACCTACTGCAACCCTCTTCCATTATCTAAAAAATAGCATCAAAAAGTTTAGAGGGGGAGAAGGAGTAGACTACCTACTAGGTTGCATATGTTGTGGTAGAAAGTAAGGTACTAAAAGAAAACGAACTCTTGTCTTAACCTGGAATTGATGATTCCAGAGTACATAAGAAAAGTGAGATCATTGTTAAACTCTAAGGACAAATGCATATACCATAGGACAAAGCTGGGAAGGCACGTAATAGCTAATTGTTTTCAGCATAAAAAGGAAAAGATTGCACACATATGCATACTTTTCTCTTTTTCAGCCTCAAAATTATTGAGATAATAAGTGAGATAACATTTTCCTACAGATAAACCAAACAATAAAAGAAAGACTTTGACAAGTGTAAGCAAAATGTATTTAGCCTACCAGATAGGCATAAAATGGAAGTACGCCACCTGACCATGTGGTCATGAAAGAGAAACTAAACAGAGTCAGGTAGTTCTTTTTTCACCTTTCCCTTCCCTGTAAACTGGAAACATGAAAGAAGGAGGAAAAAAGAATGCAAACTATTTTTTGATGTCAAAAAGTAGTCCACCCATTACGACAAAAATGAGATGGAAGTAGGAAAAGAATCTGTTGAGTTGGACCTAAAGTTCAATTCGCCATCACATAGACATCAAATCCATATGCTAAACTCAGGTTATTCATGTCACAAATTTTCTCCACTTGTTTAGCCCCTGACTCGCGATCCTTGCCAATAAAGAATTTAGATTATGGTCAACACTTGGATCATCCTTCAAGCCAGCGATGCAAGGACAAATAATTGAGCAGATGGAGAGGGAGATAGCAACTTGGATGTCAAAACATATAGCATCTAGCTATTGAAGGCACACGCATCACCATTAATCAATGCGAATAAATCATTTGGGTTAATCAATGCGAATAAATCATTTGGGTGCTCTCTTTTGGCACCCTTATGTTTCATCTCTATGGGCAACTATAACCAACAGGCATATTATTATCTGTGGGGATCAACCCGTAAAACTTGTTACTCTTCGCTTCTAACACCAACCAAAGCACTATAGTGCTACATGCACCATTCATTTTTTCTAAGAAGACAAATTCTTCAACATCATCAGCTGGAAATAAACAAGCTATTCAGGATGAGAAGAGATAGTACAGCTAGTTACATTTGCACAAGGTGGCATCCTCTAGTTGAGATGAGGTGTTCTTTCAGATGTTAATTTTCTAAAAAAAGTAGGAACCACTGTAAAAATTAATATGCATATATGTGTTGCTTTTCGGGACTGATTCATTTCCAACTGAAACTAAACGAGGATCGATTTATTTTTAAAAAATGATATTTACAAGTTTAAAAGTCGTAAGAAAGTATACCTTAAACAGGACGAACTGTACTTCAATTCCCAAACTGACTTCAATAATGTTAACTAGTTTTCAAAAACAATAATGCCTTTTTCTGACTAAATCAATAATATGTACTTTCGTAACTCAATCTCGTATATATGGATGGCCACAAAAAATTAAAATAGGTTCCATGTAATATATTGCAAAAATGAACATCACTAATTAAGACTTGCAGTGAAGAAATTAGGTTTAACGACCTTCTCCTCTGTCCACCACCAGGACTTTTTCAATGATAATATCTAAAAGATCTGTTGGAAGAGTTGAAAGAGAAGGGACTTACAAGATTTTGTTGGTAGGTTTAGAGAATAGCACTTTGTTGGCTTATATTTCGAGAACAATCACACTTAACGACTTGTTAGCAAAGACATACATGTCAATGTTTAGTCTTGGGGAAGACCAGAATCGAATGGAGGTAAAAAAAATGGGGGGGGGGGGGGGGGGGGGGGGGGGAGTTCTGGTCTTGGGGAAGACGAAGAGGATTAAAATAAGGGGTATAGCATGCTAATTTAATGCGATATAGGTATAGCGCTTGATTTCTATGCGCTATACCTAGCAGTCAAATCGTCAGGGGGTATAGCGCGCTTATTCTCCGCGCTATACATTAATGGAAAAAGTTAACGTTAAGATATAGCGCGAAGAATTTCAGCAAAGTAACTTTTTTTTACAATTATTAACATAACATTTGTCCAAAAAGACAATAAAATGGTTCTGGACTCTAGTAATAAATTGCTAAAAATGACATCTACGAATTCCTAGAAATTATAGCTATGAATTTCCAGCTATCATTAATAGGAATTCCAAGAAATGATTGCAAGGGATTCCTAGAATTGATAGCTAGGAATTCCTAGGAATATAGCCACAGATCCCTAGGAATGATAGCTACAGATTCCTTGGAATGACAGCCATGAATTCCTAAAAATGATAGCTAGAAATTTCTAGAAATGATAGTTATTAAATCCTACAAACGATATCTATTAATTCCTACAAATGATAGCTCGCTAAGAATTCGAGATAGCCAGCTATTAATTCCTAGAAATGATAGCTAGGAATTGCTAGAAACGATAGCTAGCTATGCATTACTTGAAATGATAGCCAGCTAGGAATCTCTCGAAATGATATCTAGGAATTCCTAGAAGGGATAGCTAGAATTGCTAGAAATGATAGCTAGCTATGAATTCCTAAAAATGAAGCTAGCTAGGAATTTGTGATCATTCATTTCCCGTGGATGTTTCCTTCAGCTTCCAATGCTTTGTTTAATTGCAGACAGATCCATTGCAGAAGCTTCTGAGTTTATGGGGTTTCCCTGTAATATCTTAAGATTTGTTCCCAGCTACGAAGTAAATCTCACAATTCACGACGGTTTTGTTAAAGTAGAGAGAATGAGCTTCCTCGGACCCTGCGCATAGCGGGAGCTTAGTGCACCGGGCTGCCCCTTTTTTTGGTAGCCTCAAACAAACCAAGACTTCAGTGATTCCATTTAATTTGTTTCTCTTGGACATATGAGGCATGTCCCACTCAGGATAATATGATGAAAAGGAACTTCCCATTACCTAATAGATGCTATGCTACATGCGCCAAAAGGAAGCTGAAAGTACCTGTTACTTGCTCCTACACTGTGAGGTGGCTACAGATATACGATTTTTTTTTTTTTGGGTCTCAAATGGAAGGCACTTTCACTTTAAAGGATGCTTATAAGAGCTGGAGTTTATGGAGGGTTGGTAAAGCCATTAAGAAGATCTAGACAATGGGCCCTGCATGTATAGTTTGGTGCATTTGAACAAAGAGAAACAGGAGATATTTTGATGGAAACTCAACTCTTATAGGCTCTTTAAAGGCTATGTGTATTGCTAACTTGTTTTGGTGGTCTGGATTGTACTCTGTTAGTCGTATTGACCATCTTTTGGATCCATTAGCTCTTTTGATCTGACTTAGCCAGTTACGTACAGGGGCCGGGATAACTTTTTGTAAGCTCAAATGCTAAATCATGTAGTTCTCACATCTTCTTAATGCCTTCTATTGAAATCGCTTACTTTATCCAAAACCAAAAAGTTGTAAGTTGGCTTAAAAAGCATGTATGGAACACATAATGTTTCGAAACCATTCAAGTACTAATCATTTTGAGGAGGTTGACTGTACCTCAAGCAGTCATTATTTCCTAATTTACACCATTGGCAACAAAGTTTTTCGACTATATCTGTTACCGAACAAAAAATTTAGTAATTGACGATTTTTAGATTCATTAAATTAAGCAAATTATTGTCTGTCAAACTACTTCTCTAGGAAATGTCTCCTAGTCATTTGACCCTAATGCAAAAACCTTTCTAATTCCTTGGTCAGAGAAACAAGCAAAACATATATTATATGCCACCGTCAGGTTGCGTTTTTATTGTAGTAGGCTGTCATGATGGTACCATTCAAGTTAACCCAGCAAAACAACACAAAAGGAATATAATGACAAACTGAATTTAGCCATTGTAACATACCTTATCAAGCAAGGAATCCTCATACACGCGTGCCTTTTGGAGACTCATATTATCTGTAGCAGCAGCTATATAAAATCTTGGCTTAAACCTTTCCATTTGAAGCACATTTAATAAATTTAGCATTTCTGCTGTGTGACCACCTGTATTAAAATCAAAGTTTCAAACTATTAAAACACTGGGATGAGCAAAAGCCAGCAAAACCTAAAAAGATACTCCTTCATTTCAATTAATGTAACACACTTTACTTATTAATCTTTCCTAAAAGAATGACACATTTCTATATTTGGAAACAATTTGGACTTTAAGACTTCCAATTTTACCGATAATACCCGTAATGAGAAAGCTTTTACAACCACACAAATTGAGAGAACAAAAAAAGCTTTATCCTTTAAGTTTTTAATATTTAAAATCATAAATTTCAAAGGTCCTTTTTTTAAAGTCTGTGTCAAGTCAAATTACATCACATAATTTGAAACAGAGGAAGTAATAAAATGCTCAATAATCAGACCTGAACCCAAAACAATAAGGGTACTGACAGGTTGTGGTGATTTTGGATTAAGCGGTTTGCTTCTCCGATATACAATATACATAATTCGAATCATAACTATTGTGACCACACCAATGGTGAAGAGAAGTACGAGATTGGACGCTGACATGGCAGAGAGGCAATAACTCCCTTTCTCCATTTCAAAAATGTCAAGAGAAAATCTCCTAATTTACAATCAATCAGTCTTTCTGATCATCAAAATCTGCAAAAAGAAAACATTTTTCATTTCATTAACCTGATATATGCAGATTCAAATACCAATTCACCAATATTAGCACTAATGAGTAGATATAGAATGTGACCTTTCAGCAGCAAGCACAGCCAGAGTAAATCTCCACCTTAGGACCTTTCAATGGCAGAGTGAATTTGGAAGAACCCAAAAATTTAGGGTTTTGGGTTTGGATTCAATAGCGGAATAAGGAGAAAAGCCAAAAGCATTTGTTGTTTGGTTAATTTAGGGATTTAGTTTTTTCTTCTTCTTGAATTTAGGGGTTTCTGTTTTCGACTTGAATTTAGGGATTTGGTATGCATCTTTTAAAATCATTTGTTGTCAATTTTTTAAGATTAATAAGTGTTAATTTTTCTTTTTAATCAATAGGGTGAATCTGTTATAAATAGAATGATATTTATAATGAATGTCTATATGTGGAGAAAATATAGGGTTTGTTATTAGTGGCTAAGTCATTATCTCCTTATAAATATATGGTTCTATTCCATTATAATTTATCACATACTTTAATAAGAATTTTCTCTTTTTCTCTACAATATTGTTCTTCATTCTTTTATTATTTCATAATACATTATCAATACGAGACTCTAACCAATTGAGTATAAACTTTGGGATTGAGTATAATGATTGTCAATTGTTTCGTGAACTTCCTTCATGATTAAAATTCTGGATTTAAGGTAAGTATTTTACTTTTCTCTTTCAAATTCTTCAAATTCTATAATTTGATTTTATATATAGACAAAGACAACAAGGTTTGATTATAACTCTAATGGAGTTTTTAACAAATTACACCCACATGAAGTGGTAAAATTTCTATGTCTTGCCATGATCAAAGTCATATATGATCGTGCGCATAAGAAGTAAAAATCCGTCCCATTGAATTTTCTCCATTCTCATTCCCTTAAGAGAATGTGATAGCAATATGTGATAAGTCTGAAAGAAGATAAAATTATTACCGTGAAGGTATCAATGGATGTGGACGTGGCAATATACGAAATTATAATCGTCATCATTTGTGGTAATGAGAACAACAAGGATTCTCAAAATAATCCCACACTATATGAAAATATTTATCATCGATTTGACATGAGATTTTATAAAGCACATACAGATGACTATGGTCCATTCATAATGTGAATTAGAAAACATCTAATTTATGAATATATATTCGTTTTTGGAATAATATAAACATGCTAATGGTAGTGAATATACCACACTCGCCTCTAGAAGAAGGTTTGAGATGATACCATAAATAATGTCATTATTATGGCATAAATGATCATTGGTCACGTACCTATTGTACGCCAAAATATTTTGGCATTGTGATTATTAAAAGACAACGGTAATGCAAGAAACAGATCTTGCATATAATTTTGACCATACACATAATGGTATAACTTTCTCTTTAAAAGAGATATTCACCACATGGATGTTGATGAATTTGTGGTAGTACAAAATTAATTGAGAGCTCTGGAAAAGTAAATTATTACTATTTTGGAGAAACACAATTAATTACCAATAAGGCATTGTGTTGTAGTACGTCTCAAAGAAACTTATTCAGTTTCCAAATACGTGAAAGCGGTTGATTATATTGAGACTATAAATAAAGGAAAAATTTAATATCTTCTATTACTACAACTAGTAGTGGGGTAATATGCATGTGAAAAGCTACCCCTTTATTCTCCAATTTGTACTACATAAACAAAAGAATACCACAATAAAGTGAATGTCTATTGATATAAAAACTCATATCATAATAAAATTGGAGTTTATTGATAATTGCACAAGTTATGGTGTAAATTTGAAGTTTATCAATATTGATAATTTATCTAGTTGCCATAATTGGTTTAGCCATGTTAATTCAAGTATGATGTGCAAAAATAAAAGAGAAGTTATATGGGTAAATATTAATGAACTAGAAAGTTCTTTACGTATTTTCTTAGACATTGCTTGTTCTCATTAATTAATAGATCAATTAAAATTGGGATTGAATCCCATGAATGCTGGTGTAACAACAAATTTTCGCGTCGAGAAAATTAAATAATCAAGACTGGAAAATTGCGTGACAAATGTAGTATTTGATTTCAATAAATGAAAGTGTTACAATCTCTATGGTATTCCTCTGATTCTTCAAGAATGTAAAGTATATTGATGAATTTGATTTTGATTTGATTCAAGGGCTTGTGAAGCTTGATCTTGAATCTCCTCATTGAACTTGACTATGTGCTTGATCACGAACAAGTAATTTGATCTTGAACGCCTTGGTATTTGATTTGGCTTCGTTCTTGATCTTGAACTTGAACTTGAACTTGTAGCTTGAGTGCTTGAACTTGTAGCTTGTAGAGAAATCTGCGGTGTTTGATCCACGAGCGCTCTACTTGCTTCTTATTATCACTTCTTGTGTCTTCTAGCTTTATGAATACCTCTATTTATAGTTGTAGGTGGTGGTGTGGCTCTGCAATTTGATTGGTCCGTTTGAACTAATCAATACCATCCAGACATTTGGCATGATTTAATTGGCTCATTTATTTGTCTTGGATTGCCACATCACTTAACACGTGTCATGATTTCATTGGCTCATTTACTTGTCTTGGATTGCCACATCGCTTGACACATGACATGATTTTGTTGGCTCATTCTTTTGACTTGGATTGTCACATCACTTGACACGTGGCATGAGCCTGGACTTTAAGATGGGCTAATAGCCATTTGGACCTTGGGCTAATGAAATGGGCTTATCATTTAATTTGTAGCCCAACTAAATGGACTAGCCCAACACATATATAATTAACTCAATTTATTAGCCACAATATTAATGTCTTGAATTTTATATGGTCCAAATTATTTTATGGATTTAAATCCAATAAAATTTAAATGCTTACAAATGCCCCCTACTTCAAGACTTATCAAGACTCAAGATTCTTAAACTTTTGAAGAATAGGCTTGAAGTAAAAAAGAAAAACGCTTCTTTTAAATTTTTTTTTTCATGAAAATGTTCTTCATTAGTTTATTTTGATATTGATCATCATAGATCAAAATATCAATAATAACTGTGATTAGCCCGAGATAATGATGACATATATGCCGTTATTTCCTTTTTTACATGTTGAAATGCAAAATAATTTATAGCACTTCAAAAGGAATCTCCTTTATTATTGCTGCTAAAGTAAGCACTGATGGCATTCCTTTTAATTTGTTGTTCCTCGTCAAACTGGACTCTATTTTTTAAACGGACCTGGAAACAATTGCTCCTAATTGAGTCCTTGTTGAAGTCTAATTGTAATCCAAGTCCATATTGGATACAAGTTATTTCCACCGCCTTAGCACTTATTCCCACATCGGCAGCATCATCGTAACATCTTCTTTCAAATGTCTATATAAACCCCATAATTTCATGTGGTTCGAGCATCAATCAACAGCTTCTTCATCTCTCGTGGAGTTTGTCCATACATTATTAGGAAGCATTAGTGAAGGTAATTTCTTCTTCTTCTTTTTTGTGCTTTTTTTTATTTTTAGGTTAAGCTAGAAAGATATGCTCTTGTTTAATAAGATGATCCATGCATAAAAAAGACAATCTTGGGATGTGAGGGGATGGGTCCTTATTAACCATTAACCGTCTAAGTTAAAGATTTATTTTGTCTGAAGCGAAGACCATGGCACCGTCTAAGCTAATAACTTCATCTTGTTTTAAGATTTAACTTTATTTTATCTAAGGCATAGACCATTATACCGTCTAAGCTAAAGCTTTTTTTTGTCTAAAGCAAAAACCATTACACCATCTAAGCTAATGACTTCATCTTGTTTGAAGGTTTAACTTCATTTTATCTGAGGCATAGACCATTACATCGTTTAAGCCAAAGATTTATTTTGTCTGAAGCGAAGACCATTACACCGTCTAAGCTAATGACTTCCTCTCGTTTGAAGATTTAACTTCATTTTATCTGAGGCATAGACCATTACATTGTCTAAGCCAAAGATTTATTTTGTCTGAAGCGAAGACCATTACACCGTCTAAGTTAATGACTCATCTTGTTTGAAGATTTAGCTTCATTTTATCTAAGGCATAGATCATTACACCGTCTTAAGCCAAAGATTTCTTTTGTCTGAAGCGAAGACCATTACACCGTCTAAGCTAATGACTTCATCTTGTTTGAAGATTTAACTTCATTTTATCTAAGGTATAGACCATTACACCGTCTTAAGCCAAAGATTTCTTTTATCTGAAGCGAAGATTATTACACCGTCTAAGCTAATGACTTTATCTTATTTGAAGATTTAACTTTATTTTATCTAAGGCACAGACCATTACTCTTAAGCCAGAGATTTCTTTTTTGTCTGAAGCGAATACCATTACACCGTTTAAGCTAATTACTTCATCTTGTTTGAAGATTTAACTTCATTTTATCTAATGCATAGACCATTACACCGTCTAAGACAAAGATTTCTTTGCCTTTTTCATGCTTGGTAGGATTAGTCTTGAGACATGACACAATATATTATGAATTCAAGTCCATGAATATCGCATTTCTAAGTTAAGTGCTAATAAACATTTTTCTATCTTTTTGCAGTCTAAACATGGTTAACTTCAAAGACTCAAGAAATTCTTCTTCTAAGTCGCAATACCTTGTTATTTTGGACCATAAGGGAAGCAAGGATGGGACAAGGTTACCAGTTGATAGGTCACTAGTCGGCCAATATGCTGCAGCTTCATGGGTACCTTTGAGGGACCCTCCTTATTTAGCAGACTGGACGCTTGAATACAATAGTCGTCCTCCAAAAACATGGATGATTTGCACTACTACTCATCATGCTTGGAATGTCGCAAGTACTTTACCATGCCTAGGGCGTCGAATTATTAACAAGGAAACTCATTGGGGCGATGGTTTGTCGTACGGCGGTGATTTTCATTACGTTCCTGACTACTGGGAATGGGTAGAAGACTTATTGAGTAGGTGTCGCTTGTCATTGGAGGGTGCAAGAGTTTATGACGTCGTATATGCTTCACTCTTCACATATGATCGTAATACGAATATTATGCAGGCTTTCTGTGAGGCATGGTGCCCTGTTACTAACACATTGCTTACCTCTGCTGGAGAACTATCCATATCACTTTGGGATTTGTATAAGATCGATGGTTTGCCTATAACAAGATCTCTTTATGAGGAAGTTGTTCCAAATGCTGAAGAGCTTACAGACACGTATGACAAAGGGAGAAGGTTTCTTCCCCATACTTGTGAGCATTTGTTCGATGCCTTCCATCGACTCCGAGAGGGAAGTAGCGACGATCCAAGAGTTTCTGCGAAAAAATGGGTGGAGTTCTGGTGCAGGAAGACAATGAAGTATGCCAAGCCCCCTTTAAGGAAAGAAAAAAAGTCTGCACGTTTGAAATTGACGCACAATCCTACTGGGGTCATAGAGGATGTAGTTATTGGTCGACTGTCAAAGAAACTTTATTCCATAAGCTGGGAGTTATGGATGACAAGAAAGACGAGACATACTTGGCTGCTTTTCTATCTTGTTAGTTATGTATTTTTGTGCTCCCTTCAAAAGATGGTGACTTTATTCGTCCTAGGACTTTTAAGGTCCCGTGTCATCTTGCTTGTAAACGAAGAGTTAGCCTTGCAGTCCCAGTCTTAGCCAGAATATATAAGGGTTTGAATGAGATTTAAAAGTGTTTGTTGCTTGATCCTGCTCAAACTCGCTTTCCTGCTCATTATGTGTATGGTTTGTTAGCCCAATATTTTAAGACTCATTTTCCATATGCGAAGGGTCCAGTTGTTCCTCTCATGGCCGCATGTTCCGGTGAAGGTGCTGCCAAATATTTTGGAAAAGAGGAAGCAAGGAAGCGTATTCATAATGGAGAAAATATCAATTGGACTTCGACAATGCCCCACAAATCTAGTCCGTACCACTATTATGATGATGGTAAGGCAGATGAGTCTGAGTTAAATTTCTTTATGAGTATTCGCTCAAATTATCTTCCTTTGAGGGATGGAGCCAAATTATTATTGAACCCTATAGCCCTCATCGATTTAGCCGCCAATTTGGTTTCTATCAAGATACCCCTGGCCGCTTGGAGCATCATTTTTATGAGGCCTCGTTAGAAGAAGGGTTGAGACTTGCGCAGATTTTTGTGTTGACGAGGTCTAAGTCGAGAGTAGTATTTCCTCCCTTTGAGTCCAACATGAAGAAGTTTACATCATCTAACTATAGATCTTGGTGGGTAAGGGCGCATGGAAGACTTCTTGAAGACCATTTATAGTTTTTGATGAATACTGTTGAGCCAATCGCAGATACCATTCAAGACTGCAATGAGGATGCCTTGGTGATTGATAAGCGTCCTGCTTTACAGTCTAAGGTAGTTGAGATGCGTGCAGACAATGAAGCCATGCTACACAAAGAGGTTCAAAAAGAAGAGATCCATACTCCAATTGTCAAAAGTCTTATTCCATTTGGTGTGGTCGTTGATGCCTCCAACAAGCGCATGCCTCAAGAGGATAGTGATAGAAGCAAAGGAGATCAATTTTGGAAAAGAAAAAGGCCAAACCTAGAAGTGGTTATAGTGGTCCAAAGCGTTGATAGCCCTTCAAGAACACTAACAGCTCAGAAAAAGAAGGTAAAAAAAAACATATATATTTTTTTTGTAATCCATGGCCCAATGACTTTGCCAAAATGTTCTTGCATTTCTGTTTTCAGGCTAAGAACGTTGAAGCATTGCAACGAGTAAGGCCACAAGATAGTGGTGAGTCTGTAGCAGGGCCAAACCCACATAAACCATCTTCCAAGGAGGCTGAATTTCTATGACCATTGCATCTTCATCAGGCAATTCATCAGACAACTCCCAATCACCTGGAATCGGATGGTCAGCTAGAAAGTCTGCTAATGCTTGTCCTTTTACTGACTTTGTGGAACATACACAATTTCGAATTGTTGAAACTGGAGGTACCACCTCGCTAATCGATCACGTAGGACTGGTTTAGACATAACAAACTTGACAGGGTTCGCTCTTGAGATGAGTCACACAACATGAGCTTGGAAGTAATGCTTCAGCTTTTGAATAGAGAAGACAAGTGCCAAACATAACTTCTGAATAGGAGAATACTTGATCTCATTTGGCGTCATCATCCTGCTCAAGTAATAAAGCGCATTTTCTTTGCCTTCATTGTTTCCTTGAGCGAAAAGCGCTCATACTGACCTTTCATATGCTGAAATATATTATATTAGTGGCTTTCCAGGTATGGGGGCTGCCAGTACTAGAGGTTTCATTAGATAAGACTTAATGCTTTCAAAAGCATTTCTGCAAGCTTGGTCCCATTCAAAAGGAACCCCTTTCTTCATGAGGCGACTAAATGGTTGGCACCTTCCAGCCAGATTCGAAATAAATCTTCTAAGATATGCCAACTTAACCTGCAAGCTTTTTAATTCATGAATATCTCTAGGCTCGGGCATTTTCAAGATAACATCCACCTTAGCTTGATCGATTTTGATACCTCGATGTCGAACAATAAAACCGGGGAACTTCCCAGAAGTAACTCCAAATGCGCACTTCAACGGAAGTATTCTGAGTTGGTATCTCCGAAGTCGTTCAAATACCATCCTCAAATCTTGCAAGTGATCATCTTTCTTCCTTGACTTTACTACCAAGTCATCAACATAACACTCCACGTTTTTATGAAGCATGTCATCAAAAATATTTTGCATGGCACGTTGATATGTAGCACCAGCATTCTTCAAACCGAAAGGCATTACCTTGTAGCAGTATATACCTTTAGGGGTGCGAAAGGCAGTAAATTCTTCGTCCTTCGGTTCCATGCAAATTTGGTTATATCCAGATGAACCATCCATGAAAGACATTGCCTCGTATCTAGTTGTTGTATCAATCACTAGCTCAGGGATAGGAAGAGGAAATTCATCCTTAGGACAAGCGTTATTTAGGTCCCTAAAGTCAACGCATATTCGAATTTGGCCATTTTTCTTTCTTACAGTGACGATGCTTGAAATCCATGTAGGATATTTAACTTCACGAACAAAACCAGCCCCAAACTTCGATTTCAATCAAGGGAACCAGTTCAGGTTTGAAGCGACGTTGTGCTTGCTTTACAGGACGAGCGCCTAGCAAGATGATGAACAACCACCTTGGGGTCTAAACCTGGCATTTCTTTGTAGCTCCAAGCAAATATGTCTTTGAACTCCTTAAGTAGCTCAATATATTTTCTCTCTTCATCACCAGTTAGAGAGGCACTTATATATGTGGGCTTTGGATCTTCAACTACTCCGAGATTGACTTCTTTTAGTGCATCAACCGTTTGTCTTCACCCCCTCTTCAAGCTCTGGTGGTGCATCTTTAGCGTCTTCATCTTCTTGGGGATCACCATCATTGAAAGATATATGATGACATACATGAATATCAAGGCATTTTTCCTCGATTTCCGTATAGGGTAAAGCATTTTGTTCATCATGAATGGTGATATGATATAAGGACCCACACTTTCTTCATCTTCCTCTCTTTCCTTAGTGTAGACTATGGTATGAGCCTTTTCTTTGAGGACCTCTCCATACGAAACTACAAGTTTTTCCTCTCGCCTCATTCTAGAAGGAATCAGGCTTGGGTAGTCTGTGGAAAAAATCTCCTTGTTAAGGGAGATAGGTGCTACAATCCTTCCATTATTTCTATGGCACTTGTTTTCCTTCTTCAATGGTCCCAACTTGTCAAAGACTGAGGTCCTTGGTTTCGTAAGTCGGTCAAACACAGAAGGCTTATTATTAAGCGTCGTAGACGCTTCTTTAGCAGTAATATAGTTACAACTTGCCCTTTTGATGGAGATACGGATTGGCGGGGGTTGTTTGTAACCCAATCCTTCACGTGATTGCTTCAGTGGGTACCCTTTCTCCATCAGCGTCTTTTGAGTAGGGTTTGAAGCTTCAGGCGGGAGCTTTCCCAACTTGGATGGTTCGTTGGGATCATATCCAGCTTTTGCTAACAACTTGTAGGAATTTGGGTCAAAGCCCTCCTTTGTGCGCTTTGTAGGAAGCGCTAGATTTGGAAGCGAATTATGGCTTGATGATTTGACAAACCCTTTGAGAAACTTTGTAGACGACTTGATTGCGTCAATTCGCTTGATAGGAAGGGTCAAGTCCCTAAACACCTTAACTTGTAGTTCAGAAGATGGCTCTTCGACCTTCCTTGCCTTCGGGACATAGCGAAGAATATGAGTCGCTTTCTTACTTGAAGATGCCTCATTCATCTTGTTCCTATCATGAAATACCTGATCTTCTTCAATTGTAATATTTTCCTTGCTAGTTGTTGTATCAACCTGTTTTGCAACACTTTTGGTCAATATCAAATCATCAACCTTAACCTCCTTTGAGACGTAATTCTTTAAGTAGAATTTTGCATCGGCAAAGTATGATTCAGCCTCGGTAAAGGGCTTATCATCAACAACTATCTTCTTTTCGACTTCACCTTTTCAGTATTTCAAGCACTGATGGTAGGGGGATGAAACCACTTTGTTCTCATGTAGCCATGGCCTTCCTAACAAGATATTATATGAGGTTTTGCATCGAGCATGTGCATCCATGCACTCGAATGCAAATCTCCCATATTTATTTCCAATTTGATAGCCCCTATAGCTCTTTGCCCCCCCTTGATTGAACTCTTGAATCATCAAACGACTTTCACATAGTTCATCAATCGGTATGCCAAGCTCTTTGACAGTACAAATTAGAAGAATGTTGACACTAGAACCATCATCGATCAAGATTCTACTTATTCTCTGTTCTCGCACAAAGCCAACCATAAATAAGGGGCGATTATGGTATGTGTCACCAAGCAAAAAGATCATCATCAGTAAATGTGATTTTTGCATCACAAACGTCCACTTCTTTATAATTCCCAGTGAGTTTTTCAGGCAGGGGAGGTGGCAACAATGATGGATCCTCTTTATTTGTTTCTTCCTCATCTATCTTATAACATGAGGCCTTGATATATTCACAGGAAGCTTGCGGGTGTAACCGGACTGGCAGGAATTCCTCCAATTCACTGGACGACGTAGCCTTTGATATTGATTCTCCGCCATTTTTGTTTTCTTCTTTATCATTTTCTTCTTGGGTCTTTTTACCATTTTTACCCTAGTCAACTGCTTATTTAAATCCTTTTGTGAATTTGTCTTGCAGCGTCTCCGCCGAGTCACAAGAATCCAACCTTCATCATCAGTTTGATCATCACGTGATTCACTTTTCTCTTGAGATCTTTCCTCCACTATTGGTTTATACGCCATAGGGAGAAGCAATGGTTTGCTCACATCGATAGGTTCAAAGTTACCAAATTTAATCATATTTGGTGATGATGCAGTTTAGACGTCATCACATTCATGTACTTCAACAAAATTGCAAAGGACAATGGGATTAAGTGAACCAAAAACGAAAGAGACTTGATTCGAACTATCTTTCTCATCTTCAAGCAAGATTTTTCCTTCAGCGGCCAAGTCCATGACTTTCCCCTTGAACACAAAGCACTTTTCAATATGGTGGCCAAGCAACCGATGGTACTTGCAATAATTTGGATCATTAGTCTTCCCGGCTTCGTTTGGCCGTTTCATTTCGGGTAACTCGATGAGTTTCAACTCAAGGAGCTCTTCAAAAATTGTTGGGACATCGGAGTCCAAGAATGGATATTCTTTCTCTTGCATTTCCTTCAGAGTTAACTTTCGGCCAACTTTATCCTGTAAGGATGTTGTCTTCACACTTTGTTTCTTACTCACTTTTGTAGTGACCTTTAGTGGCAAGGTATTAACATTCATTGATTCCTTGCTCTCAGACTTTGGCAAAAACTTGCCTCCTTTCTTTATTTCTTGTTTGTCCTTCACTTTGCGGGGTTCATAAACAGGTGGCCCTTGATTTCCACTTGAATACATACTTAGCTCCATATCATGAGCACGTGTAGCCAATTCTTCAAAAGACTTAGGCTTGATACCCTGCAGGATGTAGGGAAGTCCCCAATGTATCCCTTGGATACACATTTCTATTCCAAAAGCTTCACTAAGTCTGTCTTTACAATTGAGGCTCGCATTCCTCCATCGATTGATGAAATCGACAACTGGTTCATCCTTCCATTGACGTGTGTTTGTGAGTTCAATCATGCTTACGGTTCACCTTATGTTATAGAAGCAGTTGAGAAATTCATGTTCAAGTTGCTCCCAGCTATCGATGAAACCAGCCTCAAGATTAGTGTACCAATCAAAAGCATTTCCTTTTAAGGAACGAATAAACTGCTTGACAAGATAATCTACATAGGTTCCAGCATTATTACAAGTTTCAACAAAGTGTGCAATGTGTTGCTTTAGATTCCCTTTACCATCAAATTGTTGAAACTTTGGGGGTTGATAACCTGCAGGCATTTTCAAACTATCAATTCTCGCGGTATATGTCTTTGCATATACGAGAGAAGACTTGGCAGCAACATCGTACTTATCTTTGATGGTTCCCATAATGAAGTCCTTCAATTGGTCAATGGGAATAACCCCATCGGATGAAATCTAAAATTCTTTAGGAGTTATTGTCTGCCTTGTAGATGAGTCTCCCTTATCTTGCATCATTGGGAGCATTCCAGGTGCATGGCTTGAATCTTCCTCCATCATGCTTTTAACCCTATCTGTCAGCTTGACAATTTGATTACCTTGATCTTGCATATGCTTCGTTAACCCTTGCCTTTGTTAAATTTGCGAGTTGTTCTTCAACAGTTGAGGTATTAGTCACCATCGCTTGGATAACCGTCGTGGACGGTGGAGCAAAGCACAAATTTTATCTTATACCATACTTTGAGTGGAACAACTCACATGAAGTGCTTGGAGCAGATCCAGTGATCAAGACATTATCATCACCCTTTGTGATAATGTTCTCAGATCTAGAAGGGCTAAGTAAAGCCAATGTTTTTTCAACAATTTCAGCAATGTTCGCTCTTTCTTCCAATTCAGTTGGAAAGGATCTTTCCCCCTTTGAGGATTGAAGATCAAAGATAGGAACGGATGCAGACAGCATTTGAAATTATTTTTGTCCCAGCAAGTTTGCTTTGTTCCTAGTGAGAGGTCATACGCTTTCCACAGTAGCATCCAACAAGTTTTCCACATCCGATGAAAACTTGGAATCCGTAGCCTTAGCAGTAGTGAGCTTGAAGTTGATCTTCTTAGGAGCCATTTCCGTGTTCTTGAAATTTGGTAATTTGAAGAGATGAGAGGTAGAGATTGTCCCGCTGGGCGTGCCAGAAATTTGTAACAACAAATTTTCGCGTTGAAAAAAATTAAATAATCAAGACTGGAAAATTGTGTGACAAATATAGTATTTGATTTCAATAAATGAAAGTGTTACAATCTCTATGGTATTCCTATGATTCTTCAAGAATGTAAAGTATATTGATGAATTTGATTTTGATTTGATTCAAGGTCTTGTGAAGCTTGATCTTGAATCTCCTCCTTGAAATTGAATTTGTGCTTGATCACGAACAAGTAATTTGATCTTGAACGCCTTGGTATTTGATTTGGCTTCGTTCTTGATCTTGAACTTGAACTTGAACTTGTAGCTTGAGTGCCTGAACTTGTAGCTTGTAGAGAAATCTGCGGCGTTTAATCCACGAGCTCTCTGCTTGCTTCTTATTATCACTTCTTGTTTCTTCTAGCTTTATGAAGACCTCTATTTATAGTTGTAGGCGGTGGTTTGATTGGTCCGTTTGAACTGACCAATACCATCCAAACATTTGGCATGATTTAGTATGCTTATTTATTTGTCTTGGATTGCCACATCACTTAACACGTATCATGATTTCATTGGCTCATTTACTTGTCTTGGATTGTCACATCGCTTGACACATGGCATGATTTTGTTGGCTCATTCTTTTGACTTGGATTGCCACATCACTTGACATGTGGCATGAGCATGGGCTTTAAGATGGGCTAATAGCCATTTGGACCTTGGGTTAATGAAGTGGGCTTATCATTTAATTTGTAGTCCAATTAAATGAACTAGCCCAACACATATATAATTAACCCAATTTATTAGCCACAATATTTATTTGGACTAATGTCTTGAATTTTATATGGTCCAAATTATTTTATGGATATAAATCCAATAAAATTTAAATGCTTATAGCTGGAAATATCAAAGGTGAATATGGGTTCATTCACCCGCCATGTATACCACATAAGATGCATATATGAGATGGTTACATGTGCAATTATTATTAACCCGCAACATGGTCGGTGTGTGCGAGGTAACTTGCTCAATAATTTGATTTAGAGCATAATTTTTAGATTTTCTATTCAAAAAGTTCATCTTGATAAGTTGTCTACATCACAGCTGGTTTAGCAAAATGATTTATTGAGTGTCTCCACTCAATAGCTAAATTATTGCTTATGAGAACAAAGTTATCTATATCAGTTTGATATTGGTTATATACGAAAGTATATTACATTCTCCCCTCACAAGTGGTTCAGGGTCAGGAACCAAATAATTCCATCTTATTATTATTGATGTGGAGTGTATATTTTGATTAACACCATAACGCATAAAGATGGATTCTCAAAGTTGAGGAAACAAGTTAGTTTTTCTAACATGAGAGGAAGACAGGAAAAACAATTGAGATAAAGTTACGAGGAATGAATTATCGTTTCTATATCTAGATCCTCAATAAGATAATATGAACTTGAAGTTCATAAAAGAATAATTGATGTGCAATTTATTGCAAAGCATGTCAGACGCACTTGCTGACTCAAAGAAAGTAACTGTATTCTCACTGTAAATGTTCAAATTATAATAAGTCCTAGAAGGACAAAGTCTATGGTAAGCTTAAAGCGTATAGACAATCGATTTCAAATAAACTTCTTGATAAAGAAGATGAGCAGATGATCAAAATGATCATAATAAAGGAGGCAAGTGATATAAAAGATCACATGACATAAAACTTCGTAATATCTCATGAGAGATTGATGTACTTGAATATATGAATGAAAAGATCTCTATGTTATGTCATTATGAAAATATATTGAAACTGATAGAAAATCTTTGTCGACGTCAACCTTCAAGAAGCTAGTGCACAATTGGGATGCGAAGGCTCAAGGATGTGAATTGACGCTATCATCAGGGAGAGTTAATGCGCCTTGCACTCTTTTTTCTTTACAAGGTTTTGTCCCACTAGGTTTTCCTTGCAAGATTTTTAACGAGGCAACCAATAAGCGCATTTATGAACATGTGTACTCCTTTTCCCTTTTCTAGAATTTTTTTTCCCACTGAGTTTTATTTTAGTTAAGGTTTTAACGATACATTATCGGTTGAATAGACATTCAAGGGGGAGTACTATAAATAGAATTCTATTTATGATGAATGTATATATTTGGAGAGAATCTAGGGTTTATTACTTGGTGGCTAAGTCACCATCTCCCTATAAATACATGGTTCTATTCCATTGTAATTTATTCCAGACTTTAATAAGAATTCTCTCTCTCTTTCTCTACAATATTGTTCTTCTTCTTTTATTGTTTCATAACAGAATCAAATTTTTCATCAAAAATGTCAGCTTTCTTTCTTAAGTTTCGTAAAAGAACTCTTTATTTGTAATTTTATCTTGGCTTTTAGTTATTTTATTTTAATATATTTATAGTGATGGGTAAGGGTGTACAAATAAAACTGATAAACTGCACCAAACCGATAATCTGAGTCAAACTGGGGGAAAAAATCCGATAGTGGTTTGGTATTTGGTTTGACATTGAAAAAAACCTGACCATAATTGGTTTGGTTTGGTTTTAACTAAAAAAAGTCAAATCGAAACCAAACCAACCTGATAGTATATTTATACACTTTTTAAAAATATTTATATATATATATGAGTATTTTTTGTAATGTAATTTATACATATTTCTTACACCTTTTTTTTTTATATTTTTATCTTTTAACGTATTATTTCAAGTTTGGACTTAACATTCTTGAATGGAGAATATATTTCATAGCCCATAAATGTAGTAACTCAAACAAAGTTCAAATAAATACTAATGCTAAACAAAAAAAATTCAATTCAACACTAGGAATAACGATAGTGTTGGATATCTATATTTTAGTTTTACATTGATTTATAATAAAAATGCTTAACTTAGTTTATCTTTTTGTTTAGTCTTAGTTATATAACTAATTAGTACTTATTAGCTAGAATACTTATTTAGCATAATCTATATAGTACTTTTAGATGATGTTAATTTTTGTTATGGCTCATTAATTAGCAATATTTATTTTATGTAATTTTATTATCTTTGTTATTGAATATTTTAGTATAAAGTTATGACTTATCTCATATTATTATATTATTTATTGCAAAATATATTATATAGTTGTATCTTACTAAGAGACTAAAGAAAAATTTGGAGCACAAGTTATATATTTTTTGTTGTGAAGACTTTACCGGAAAAGATCCCGAAAACCCGAGAAAAACCGAGATTGAAAAATCATATTTTTTTGGTTTGTTGGGTTTATAAATTCAAAAATCCGACACTATTGGTTTGATTTATTAAAAAATCTGAACCAGCTCGGCCTATGTATATCCCTAGTGACGATTATACCTTAAGTTTCTTCAAAATTAATTCCCTTATAAAGTGATCATCAAACTAGTAATTAGTATAATTATCATTGTATAAGGAGGCTAAGTATATGATATTAAAATACAATGTACGCCTCTAGAGCAAAATCATATTATAAATGTGTTTACTGTAATTTAACCTTTTTAAATTTTAAATATAAATAGTTCGTGGCTGGAAATAGGTTCACCCGATCACCACCAAAGACTATTTGTGTCGTCCCAAAATTTTCACACTAAATATTTTTAGGGATTTTTACCTACCTATATCATATATAAAACTTTATTACCTTAAATGTGCATAGTTTGTTAATTACATACCATTCCATTAATAGGCATTAAAAGGACAGAACATTTCCTAAAAAATGAGCTAAAATTAAGGAGAGAATCTTAGTGTTAATTGATTCTTCATTAAATTTAATTTTTAAAAAGGGAAAGGAGATTTCTCATCTATGTATTTTTCTCTAAAACTACAATTCAGATTCTCAAAAAAAAAATGAACAATTCAAATTTTCGAGAGGAAGTTGACCAACTAATTGGATTAGAAGGTCTACAGAACAATTCAATTGCAATTCAATCTTATCAGAAGTTAATAAGAAGGCCTACGTAACAATTCAATATGTTAATAAGATAAGAAGGTTAGTGTTGTTGGTCTACTTTTCAACTAATCAAGTCAAGTGTTGATTTCGAGAGGAAGTGTTGAAAAAAAACGAACAATTCAAAGTTGAAAAAAAATCGGCTCTTCCATATATTTTCCACCATTGATAGCCATTAAAAAGCTTGAAAGCTTTGAATTTAAATTTGAGTTTTTAAAAATTATTATTTGTTTGAATTGGGTGTTGTTGTAAATAATTCGGAATATGTTTAGGAGTTTATATCTCAATTTTGAGGGGTTTTGGTGAAGATTAGACTTGGTTTTGACAGAATTTCACATTAAAACTCGTCTAAGAAGAAGAAGAAGACATATTTCTAGAAATTGTAGATAAATTATAGATAAAGTGTAGATAAATTGTAGATATTTTGTAGATATTTTGTAGATAAATTGTAGATTGGGAAGACTAAAACTTCTACAAGTCTTCTACAATTTTGTTGAAAATGTCAATTATGCTACAATTGAAATGAGAATTGAGATATTAAAATTCAATATATTCAGTTTGTAGATATCTCCTAGTTAAAATTTTTACAAATAAACTATAAATCAGTTTAAGTATTACATAAAGTTGTATTATTTTTAAGAGTATATACAAAATTACTACATTTATACTACAATTACATTACAATCTTATGTCAAAAAAAATAAAATGGTGACAATAAAATTTCTACAAATTATCTACAAAATTTCTACAAACAGTTCATAACAGAATTTATAACTTTGTTGCCTCTCTTGTAACGACTCCGGCCCGTTGCTACGGGAATTTACCACCTTGCTAATTAAACATTTACATATATTATAAGCAAAACAGACGAGTATATCAAGCAGTAAGCAGTTGATTTGGATTGAAATGAAACAAATAGCATGTTTCAAGAAAACTTGATGAAAAGTCAACCAAGAGCTGACTATTGAGTTAGCAGTGTTTGAATCGATTTCCACGATTCGATTTACCTGTGGCAGTTGTATTTGGATTCGAGAAATGAAACTAATTGCATTTGGGGTCCTAGAAGTAGCTTGAATTGGCGACGTTGAATTTGTCAAAACCGACGGTAGAAGCAGGATCATTTGATCCGGGCGTCTAACCGGAATTCTCCAGACGCATTCGTCTATGTGATCGGGATCATTGTCATGAACTTTGAAGCGATTCGATATCAGACTTGATCGGTTTGGGAGCCGCCATGTTAGTTTTGGAAAGCTTAAGAAATTTGGCCTGAACCGTACGACTTCGGATGCCGATTCCGACGTTTGTGATGGTGTTTTTGATTGATCCGGGCCAAGTTCAATGGTATTCGACGGCTATGAGCCGGCATCGAGGGGTCCTGGCGTTGCGTGATTTCGGTATGGTCTAACGGCAGAAATGCGGTGTCACCCGCGGGGGACAGGTGACCGCTTCGCTGCGGTTCCGCTTCCCATAACCTGTAGCGCAGAGCGTGCGCTTCGGGTTGAGGCGACGCAGAGCGCACCGCAGGTCGAGCGATAGCCGCTTGCCGGGAAGCCGTGGAGCCGATGATCGGGATGCCGGTGATGGTGCCTTTACGATCGAGCAAGTTCGACGAAGTGGGAGCTGCTAAGGAATGCGTCGGTGTGTTAATGAGCTGAGTCGCGGGTCCATTCGGGCAGCCGACCCAATTGCTAGTCGGACGCTACAGTGGGATGAAACAGTCTGTGGCTGCACTCGCCAGAAAAGGTGATTACAAGCGCAAACCTGAACACTCTATCGCTCGTGCGGTCCCGCTATGTACACTTACATTTTTGAGGCGCAGAGACCAAGGCGATCGCCGTGGCCGACTGTGAGCTCGCACTGTGCGATCGCGTGTCGAGACACTTGTTGCAGCCGCGCCGTGCCGATGGAAGCTAATCGAGCCGGACGCAGGCGATGCACGCCCCAGGCCTGGGCGTTAGCCGTCAGGCTGGACAGCGACGTGGAGTCGCACTAGCAAACCGATACGCGTAGGCTAGACAGGATCTATGGCCCAATCGCGTAGACTGTCGCAATCTTCTCGAGAATCGACTAAAGTTCGCTTACTGACTTGGCGCAGATGCGGAGACATTCTGTCCGTGGTCTGCAACGGCCGGTGAGTCTTTGACCAGAGTTGATATCACTATTGTTATTTGACTAGATTCTATGCACGTAAACTATATTCAAGTGATTGGTGGTCGCGGCGACATGCTGCGACTGCCAGGAAGTAGCAGTTTGTGGAGTGGCCTGAGAAATCGAACGCCCGCTTAGCATCATTGCGGTACGCCAACTAATGGCGTACTCGCATGACCCGTAGTAAGCGATATTATCATGACTTTACCGGGACTGTCCATCCCTGAGAATGGAAGAATATGACGTTGTGTTGAAATACACCCATTTGCTAGATTTCAAGGGCCGTAAGCCTTGTTTGGGCCTGGTGTTGACCAGAAACGCCCCAGAGGACAATATTTACGCGATGAAGCAAAATGGCAGCTCACTGATCTCAGCCCTGGAAATTACGATCACGCTTTTGTGATCGCATTGCGACGCAGGGGTTCCGAACTTAATGAGAGTTTCAGTATTTTTTCGATGAATCGTACCGGTGAGTTTACCTGAACGGCGTAATGAGTTGAGAATTTCGTGAGCGACCGCTGAAGTCAGAGCTGAGTATTGACCGGTTGCACGCCGGGCAGTTGGCGATGCGAGATCTATTGCCAGACGCCAGGACGAAGATATGCCAGCCGTGGCGAGGCTGAAACCGCACACACCCGCGGAGCTGCCGTATCAAGGACGATTCTGCCAGCCTGCCAGTAGGTGAGCAGGTATTGCATTGCATTTGATATTTGCCGGATCACCGGATAGCCTATCAAACCACCGTCGCCAGCTCACGAGGACGCTTGGATCAGAGTGTGGCTCGCAGCACCGTGGCATTTGGTTTCTTGCTCAGCTACATGTGTATTGTGGCCACTGGGTACTTAGTGCTCACTTGCTCTCGCACTCGCGCTGCTAGACAAAATATGAGATGAGACGCAACATGTATTGTCGGTGGATTTGTGCCGTCGGTGTACGCCAGCGCCCGCTATATCTCAGCGTCGTCCGCTCAGTCCATTGCTCGGGGGCACCTCAGGCCGGGATCTGCAGGTTTCTGTCTCAGATGTGATTTCTATTTCCCGTTAAGGTTTTGTTAGCGGTCAATGTGGACTCCGGATTCCTACACAGTATCCCGCCCGATATTATTATTCGGCCTTGAAACTGCAGTAGTACACCTCGGGTTGTCACCATTCAATACGCGTAGTTTGTGATATCATATTGCTCACAAGGCTGGCCTAGCTTGATTGTCGGCGCCAGCACGACCGGATTGGGCCGCAGGTCGGTATCAAATGCCCTAGTTTTTGTGACTTACAGTCACGAGCTTCGCCAGGGAGCCGAGTACGGAATGTACGCCGCCGCATCTGCCGTCATCGAAGCGGCTGCGTAGACTTCTAGAGAAACCGCTCGCCGCGAATTCAGCATCGCGCTACGTGTGTTGCCATGAGATTGAGCCCCTCCATATTCTAGTCTCTCGCAGATGGCGAGAACACGAACAACCTATTGGCTCGTATGCGCCGCCGTCGACGCACCTGGACGGCCGGCGGTCGTGGCAGAGCGTGCGCAGTACCCGCACCAGCATTTGCTAGGCCTGCACGGGCTAACGCACTCGGGGTGACTAGCCGCATGGAACCACATGTGAACGCTCCGATAGCCGCAGTTTCGGCACGGCAGCTGCCTAGCCTGCGGGTACCGGGTCTTCGCGGACTCCGCCTCGATACCTGCCGCGCACAGACGCACAGTGAGTTGCCGCTACTCGCCGGCAGACGACCTGCCAGGCAAGGGAGGAACTGGCCTGCGGCTCGACACCCGAGCTGCGCTGCCCGCGCCCGTTGCACCGCCCGCGCCGCACACGTGGCTCCAGTTTGTGCCCGATTGTACGAGCAAGCGCGTCGTCGAGAGAGATTTGAGAGTTGTACCCGCCATTCGTTGAGCTGCAGGCGAGGATGCAGCGGTTCTCCTGACAGATAAGCCATCTTGTGCCCGCACCGTTGCAGCACTTGTGTCCTCGTGCTTCGAGTCGCCACTTTCCAGCTCATCAGGTGGCAAATTTCTCTTCCACGCGGAGGCTTTCGAGAGGGGCGTAGGCCCGTCGGGGGCTGATTGCCCGCGTCACTATGCCAGCCCAACTATTATTATTATGGAGCCTAAGACGCGGCCCTACCCCGCAGAGCCGCGGCGCCGCCTCCCGAGCTGGTTGAAGCGGTGGAGTGACGACGAGAACCGCACGAGATTTGCATCTCACGCGCTGGCCGGCTCATGCCGGGATGGCTGCTAGCGCCATCGAGGATCCGAGACTGGGTCGACGGTCTTAGTTGGTCCCATCCGATACGGCCTAACGTTATATGCTCGACTGCCAGCTCAGAGCTGGCCGATGCCGCCTGTCACATCGGGTACAGTACCGCCGCAGTAGCCGAGAGCAGAGAGACAGGCTGCGTAGGCCTCAGCGGTGACCGGCGTGGTGCTCCGTCTGGGGGTCAATTTCAGCAGACAGCAGTAGGCCGCCCTTTCAGTGTCACGTCCGGACGTGCGCAGTCCAAATGCGGGGTTCCATCTCGGGACGCGGGGTCGCTGCGGCCAACAGGTTATCGTGTCGAGAACCCACAAGAGTCACCGCACCGACGTGCGTACGTCCAACCTTCGGGGGGGGGGCACCCGTTTCCTCAGGCCAGATGCGCTTCCGCACGGTGGGTGCGGCGCACATTCATCGTTCAACGATCTCGCCGACGCCGGGCGCTGGCCGTACTCGGGGCCATCGAGCAGAGAAAGGTCCCCGGCGGGCTTCGCCGTAAGCGGCCTCGGGAGCCGGGCCGTCTCGGCATCCCTACTCCGTTGCCTCATCACGAGCACGAGCCTAGATCGGGCGGCCAGACCTTCAGAGGTCGCCCAGGGCGAGGACTGCACGGGCGGGCGCCGGCTCTCGGCACATGCTCGTCCGGTCAAGTCAGGCGACGCGCAGCGCCCGGGACAAAGGCTAGTCTGGACCACTCCCGGCCCGCCATTGCGTGACGCTCGTCTCGAGCCGGGCCACCGACCGCGCCTGTCTCGCACGGTCCCCCGCTTACGTGGTATCCATCTGTACGACCGACGGTATTCCGCGTCTTATTACCGTTCGCTCCCGCGGAGAAGAATGCGGCCAGGCTGCTGCAACGGCGTATATCGATCTCGACATACTTATCAGGTCCGGAGACCCGAGTTGATTTATTACGACTGGGTATGGCAGATTTCGATGTTATCCTAGGCACGGATTGCCATTCTGGTAGCCTGACTGATCACGCCGGGCAAGACACGCGGGCATATTCCTGTAGTCCGCGGCCATCGCCATGGGCGCTTGACCACTTGCCGCAAACTCGTCGCAGACCTCGTATATCCGAGTCGAACTGACGGTTTGCGTAGTTGTCTTATTTGGCCTTCAGTAGGACGTACAGGCCACGCCTGGGGGTGATTCGGCCCTCACTCGCATAGTGAGCCTCACGGTAAGTTTTTCCAAGAGATCACAGTACGCGCCTCGCTCGCGCAGGAGTGTATTGATCGCGGTGTTGACTTGGTGTCGCTCTCGAGTACTGCTGTTGGTGCTATCAGACGGCACCAAGCAGAGTGTACAAGAACCGCAGGAACGTTGACCTCTACAAGCGGCTTCATTCGTCACATACGTGGCGACGGTGTGCTACCGCCAGAGGATCCGTGAAGTTAGCAGTGACGGTACAACGAGAATGCATTGATTTAGCCCGATCCGACACGGCCGACCCGGAGAGCAGAGGTACCCATGGCCTTTGTCGGGTGGCCATACCTGATCAGGCGGCGGACGCCAGCGCGTCACTCTGAGATCGATTCTTCGACTTCGCGCTAGCAGCGAGGAGATCGTGGCTTAGCGATACAGGGCGCCGCTCGTGGCGCCGGAGCGTGTGGGCCACTAGCCGAAGTGCTCCCCGCGTGTCTTGCGGGTTGACTAATGCCCGCATAGCAGGTGTCATGCACCCGAATTCTGATAGTGTATGCCTCGCACCCTGATTCTTCGGCGACTTGTTTATCGATGAGTACCGCCGGGGCATCATCCGACGCAAATTTATGAGCACGCATAAATATCGGCTGCGTCATAGAGGTCGGCGTTGCAGCCTTGCAGGCAACCTTGCACAGAGCCTGGCTGACCGCGGGCCTTCTCTGGCACCGAGTGCTCCTTCCACCTGACAGGCTCGCTCCCCGTGGCGTCGAGGCAAGACAGACTGGCATCGCAGACCTTCCGAGCCTGGGCCTGCACGTAGTTCCCCTTGCTTCCATGCGTTACTACCGCGCTTGCTTTCGTGGTGTCGGTGATCTATGGGCCTACCGTCAGAGTAGCTGACGATGCATAAAATGCCCCATTTGTGTGGTTCGATGAATGCGAAGAAGCTCAGAAGCCGTGGGAGCGGACTACGCCCGCATTTCGTGCAGCTCCGTTTCCGCTGTGCCGCGGCACGGCGCGCACCACCGGGGTGGCTGTTGGACTCGCGTGGTCAGCCTGTGGGCAGAGGTATCGTGGCGTTTTCGCCGCGCGAGGCACGGTGCTAACGTAATCTGCTCATGCTCTTGAGCAGCCGCTATTGTCTGTGCCCTCAAAGATGCGGGGCGTTGCCGTATGCGGTGTATCAGTCGATGTATATATTGCCCGTAACGCGAAACTGCTGCGAGACGCTGTCTAAGCAAAAAGATCTTATTTGAGGTCAGCCGCGATGGCCAGCGCGTATTCAAGATTATGATATTACTATCTTGCTATCATCCTGCACAAGCGATGTGTATTACTTTTGTCGTTCTTAAGCTACAGATGCGCCATGTATCACTCCCGATTGGGAGTAGACTTCGTTGTCAGGCTCGGCGTATCGAGCGCGTTAGCTAATCAGCTGTCGGGGGTCCGGGTAGTTCGAGTCCGGATGCCGACGGCTCATCGTGGTAGCGTGAGATCTTCTCTGTATGATCGAATCCGTAGCACAGACTGCTGATCCACACGTACTTGTCCTGCTTACTCGTCCGTCAAGATGACGACGAGCAGATGGCACTACTGATAGAAGCAGGTGTATTGCCGATGTGGTCCGACATGTGACCTGATGTTGGCGTGGGTTTATTAGATGGACGAGGCGTGTCCGATTTCAGTGACTTATTCATCCAGGAGCCATGCAGTGCATCGATTCTAAGCAGCATTAATGCTGGGTAGCATTTAAGAAAGATATTGGAGCCATGTGGCCTTGTCTGGACCGCGCAGTCAAGAGCGATGCTTCGAGGCCTAGTGACACCCGCCAACTGATGACTATTCCGGGAGTGCGCAGTGGGAAAGCCTCGGATCTGTCTTTCCAACAGGGACCCCCGACCGCTGAGGCTTGACGCCGGCCCGGGGCATGCGGGGACATGGATCTCGCGCCCTCACTTGATCCGCCAGCCGTGCTAACTCATACCTCGCAGCGGTTAGTGCGATATTCAACGTGCGCTAGTGAGATCGTACGGAGTTCATTTCCATTATATCGTAGCTGTGAGGTACCTAGCTCACATCGCAATTCGGAAGGACATTTCGCGTAGGCCGGGTTCACAGTAGTAGGCTGAAGGGGCCGGATTTCATCCATCGTGCCGACGTGTGTCTCCTGAGCTATCATTCGGAGATTGAGGCCATGTTGCGTGTCAGAGGCCACCGACTTTGGTGTCTGGTCAGATTGATTGTGCACCATTGCGGTATCTGGCCACGAATAAATAGCCACGCTTCGTACCCGAGGACCGTATTTGATCGCCTACCAGGAGCTAAGCTTTAAGATTGATACTTGCCAGAAGTCTCCGCTGGCTGGTTCGGTCGCACCGGCGAGGCTCAGGCGGTTAGTGGACGGAGTTAGTCCAAGATGCTCGCAGACGCTGACATGGCGACTGACGAGATTTCGCTGACGAATGTTACCTCGAGGTCGACGAGGGCCGGTACCTCCAAGGGGTCACTGAGATGTGTCTTATCTCACCGAGAGGCGAGAAGGCTGATAGCTGCCTAGCGAAAGGCAGAGGGTTTATTAGAAGGGAAGTTGAGCCCAAGGTTTATTCGGACAGCTCGTATGAAAGGTGCTCAGGACAGTTCGGGAGTGTGGTCTATATGCTTGTTGCTAGCTCCTGCTTGTCGGAGTTCACCCGGCGGCTTATGCCCACATCTACGCTCCGCCAGAGTGCTGCCTGATACTCTGCCCGTGTTGACTTCGGCGAGCAATGATGAGGATTTGACTCCGTTGACGGGAACCAGAAGAGCTGATCCTGGCCGGCAGTTCGTAAGCCGAGATCTAAGGATATAGCTCTCGGCCTGCACGCGTGCCGAGAGGCCGCCCACGTAGAATTGGGAGTTTGCAGAGGGAAGTGCACGTATATCCACACGTCGGTTACGTCTCGTATGATTTACCCGTCCGTCGATTTCGAGCGTCTGTCTGGGTTGGGAGAATGTAACGACCCGCCCGTCGTTGCGTGGAATTTACCGCCCCACCTGGATTGACAGATGTTATGCCGTTTGAAACAGCCTCAGCGTGCAGGCATTTCGACCTCAGGGCAGTTGATTTGGATTGAAAACGAAACAAACGGCCCGTTGTCTGAAGAAATCGGCACATGATGCGTCCGAGCAGTCGAAAGTGACTCATGCGTGAGTTACGCAGTGGCCTGAAGCTGACTAGATGCGTTCTCTCGTTCCGGCCTAAAGCCCCGACGAGAAGTAACCATCTGAACGTTCAACTGGGGTCCTGGAGTTTTGTCGTAACTACAATGTTGAATTCTTGCCTTGAAGACCTGGTAGGCGAGATTTGATCTGGCCTGGATGGAATCTTGACGATGTCTGTAGCTTCGTTATGCGACCGACTATGTCCGCATATTGTTCAGGTCATCGACATCGCTTGACTTGGTTTCGTGTCAATGCTAGTTTTGAGACGTCTTTGAGAGTTTAGGCTTGTGTCCAGTAGTTAATTGATGATTACTGATGTTTAGGATGGCGTCCCTGTTGATTGGAACAAGCTCAATGTAGTGAGTCAGAGGTTAAGGTGAGGACAACGAAGGCGTACTGGTAGCTTAATGTTGATCGCAGCTATGGCGTATATTGCCATATGGGCGCCAGACCGCCGTTAGCCGACGAACTACGTGCGCTTGTATTAAAGCGAATACGCAGGAGCGGCAGAAGGCGAATTGGCGGTTCTACGAGCCCCAGCCGGGTGTTGGCTTAATGTTTAGTTTTAGCTCGGCCTTCGTCGGTAAGTTGATAGGTAGTCACGTTATCCTGCATGTCGACGCCCAGCCGCGATGAACTGATCCATACCGCTGTCCAAATTGCCGGCATGATGTTGACGTCCAGAGATGACGACGTTTGCCGGCAGGCTCACTACAGCCAGCGGGAAAGGCACTGGCGGAAAATTGAACAGTTATCGCTTTTCCGGGAGTCATGTGGCCAATGTTGGCGGCCTTTCAAAGGGAGTTGATAGCGGCCAATGGAAGTCTACCGTAATCTACTGGCGGTACACTCATATCATACCAGTATTGATGAGCCGCGCAGATTGTATCGCCAGATGTTGGAAGCAGTGATTCTACAGATGGAGCCAGTTTGAACCTTAGAAAGATCAGTCGAAACGTGCAAGTTAGTTAACTTGTGGATAACGAATAAAGGGGAAAAGAAAATTGAAGAAAGAAAAAACGTGGGGGAAGAATTAATTGTGGAAAAAACGTGTGGGGGTGGGGGGATTAACCGTGTGGATGAGAGAGAAGCGAGTAAAAATATTAATTGGAAGATTTTGTCCCTAAATACAAACCTACATGAAATGATAGTATAATTAAAGCCTTAATTTGAATTATGGTACATAAATTGAAAGTTGGTAAACTTAAATATAATAAACACAAACCTTAAACATGAAAAGTAATAAGGTTTGCTATATGATATACATAGGTAAAAATTCCTTTTTTTTAAGCGAAAATTTGTAACCCTTAGATATATAAATTGCGATTTCTTGCTTGGCGTAACTAATAAGATATTTTTGTGTCGAAAAATTTATCAATCCTCCCAAAATTCCTTAATCTTTCACTTAATTATTTTTTCTAGACTATATTCCGATTATCTGTATAGATAATGTACTGTGGTACATGTAAAACGTAAGAGCTAAATCATGAAGATTGAGAGATATACGAATAAACAAAAACATGTTTAATCTATAGAAATAAAATAAAACCACAAACTGAAAACAATAAAAAAGAAGGAACTAATAACCGGTTTGGCTTAGCTGAAACTGATTTAAAAAATAAACAGTTACGTGTTTGGATAAAAGTGCTGATAGTAATAATAAACAGCTAAAGAACTGGGTATACGAAGAGTTTTATTCTAAAAGAAATATGTTAGGGAGAGAATAGTAAATATTTGATCAAACTTAAAGTGCTTATAAGATAGTTGGGAACCATGATTACATGTCTCAATAACATGGTATCATGCCTTAGAAGAAATTATGGTAATTACAACTTGTTCATTGAAGGCCAAAAAAAAAATTGAAATGTTACAAAAGTGAAAGTCATCACTCCCTTTAGGAAACAAGAATTAATTGGCCTTTTATTCTATTTGGATAAGTTAAATTTACTTGTAAAAAGATTATTTAAAGGCGAAATTTAATCCACTAAGATTTTAATAGTAACATCATAAGAGGGCGATAATCATACAGTGCAAATAATTGGTTACTTATATTAAAATATATATATAATGCTAGTGAAAATATTAATGTTAAATCGAAAAATAAAATTTTATTCTCCCTTTTAAGTTACGATATTCACGGTCTACCAATTTTAGTATGAATGATGTAGTAGTAATGATCCAAAGATGGAGATTTAGTCAATTCTCCCACAACTCTCTCATTCATTAATCTTCCCTTTTCTCACGCTCTTCCTTTCCTTCTTAACTCCCCAAAAAACTTTCATCTCTTTCTCATTTCTAAACTTGAAATATTTTAATTTCACCATTTGAACTGAACATTTCTATCATATACATCCTAGCTTTTTATAATTGAAAATGGCGTCTCAAAAAGAGAGAGAAACTCATGTTTACTTGGCCAAACTCGCTGAACAAGCTGAGCGTTATGATGGTTTCATTTCTTTTCCCTCTTTAATTCACTTTGCTTTATTATCTATACCTAACATGGATTCTTGATTTAAAGGCATTATCTGTAGAAATATTTGCCATTTAAGACTTTATGTTTCCTTTTAAGACTTTATGTTCGCCGAGGTCGATTGGAAACTGTCTCTATGTAGGGTAAGGCCTCCGTACATATTACCCTCCCAGACCACACCCTGTGGGACTATACTGGGTAGCTGTTGTTGCTGTGCACCTACTGTTTATATGCTAGATTCATCTGCATCTTTTTATTGGTAATTTCTATGTAAAAGATTTGGGAAATGTAGTATAAGGGACACATGTGACTGCGAGCGAAAAAATATTCACTCACTCGTGATATATGTATCAAACCAATAAATGCATGACATGTATCTTTTATATAAATTGTATCCCTTATTTCATGGTTAATTAATGTATTGCTTCAATTTATTGCATGGTGGTTCTGAATAAGTTTTTTTTTTCTTTTATTCTGATGTATGTGTCCATTTTCCATTTATTTATTTATTTATTATTTTTTTTTGGCCATGTCAGCTCTTTGATGTTGTGTGCCTGTTAGCATGCTTTCAATTCTGTATTAAGTACACTCAAATCTCTCTATAACAACATCATTTGTATTTTTATATTTGTTGCTACAGTTAAGTGTTGTTGTAGAGAATATATGTTATAACATAACATGAAAAATTGGTTCAAAAGAAAACTTGTCTATTATAGTGAAGTATTGTTATAAATGATGATTGTTATAGAGATGTCTCTTGTGAGTAATGGTCTCTCAGTGAAGTCATATTTGGTTTTGTTTCAAAAAAGAAAAATATGTTGCCCCCTCTTTTTGTTGGTACACATTGATCAATAGTGGTTTTTTGAGGCTATATAATCCAACTATAAAATTTTGAACTCAATGAACATTTAATGGAAGGGAGTTTCTTGCCTTTTCCTTGGAATTATGCTTCTGGCTAAAGATTGAAATTGTCATCAACTTGGATCCATTAATAATGTTAATTGCTTCTGGCTAAAGGTTGAAATTCTCATCAATTTGGAATAATGCTTCTGGCTAAAGATTGAAATATCTCATTGAAGCGAGGCTCAAAACATGTTGAGCGCTTCTCCTCATCTTATCTGATATCTTAAACGGAATGTAAGAATCTTGACTTTACATTGGTTTGATTTCACAGAAATGGTTGAGAGTATGAAAAAAGTTGCAAAACTTGATGTGGAATTGACAGTGGAAGAAAGGAACTTGCTTTCTGTTGGTTACAAGAATGTCATTGGAGCTCGAAGAGCTTCGTGGCGAATTATGTCTTCCATTGAACAGAAAGAAGAATCGAAAGGGAACGAGCACAATGTCAAGCTGATAAAAGGCTACCGTCAAAAGGTAGAGGAAGAGCTCTCCAAGATTTGCTCTGACATTCTTGAAATCATTGACAAACATCTTATTCCATCTGCTGGTACTGGTGAAGCTACTGTCTTCTATTACAAAATGTAAGTCAAAGTATTTCCTATAACCTTGATAACATCTGTCTCGACGGGTGAGTCTTGAAGTTAAGTTCCCTTCTGCCTTTGCACTCGAGGGTCAATCTCCCTTTGGCCCAAGTAAACCCCTTCTAAGATACCTATCTATATGGAGAGAGGTCTATTTATGAATCGGCCTAGACTATCCTCTATCCTGGTAGATATGTCCCTATGAGCAGCTAAGTCGATCTTATATGTTTTGGCCACGTCCTTTTCCACTCCGAAGAAGAAGGTTTGGATATTTCAATCTTATGTCGTGAGGTATGTGACCTATGTTAGGTACATAAGATACCACAACTTTTGGTGTTCTGTGATTCACTTCTGAATAATGAGTAGGTAGTTGGATCCTTTTTATTTTGATCATTTTAGCACTCGAGAGCCAATCTTTGTTCGGCTTGAGTAACCTTTTGCACACGCTTCTGATACCTTTTGGGAGGCCTAAGCAGAGGCGGAACCAGGATTTAAAGTTTATGGGTTTGAAATTCTAGTACTTTTTGCACCCATTAAGAGGATTACTTAAGACAAATACACTGGACCCATATCGTCAGCGCTAGCTCCCCACCTATACACCCTATAGTAATTGTCCAACCGAGATTGCCCCTTGGCCTGTAGTTCCTGACACAAGGTTAGAATTCTAATCGTTCCAAAATGGTATCTCACTGATGTCTCGGGCCCTCCATAAGAAGGATATGAGATTCTTCATGTCCTTAGCAGCTGGTCCAAACCGAATTCTTTCAGTTTTCTGTATATTTCTGATAGATTTAGGTTCTTATATTTCTCTCTGTGGTGCAGGAAAGGTGACTATTACCGTTACCTTGCTGAGTTCAAGACTGATTCTGAAAGGAAAGAGGCTGCTGAACAATCATTGAAGGGCTATGAGGCAAGTTAATTCTTCTTCTGTTCTGTAACTGCACGATTAGTCGCTTAATTGATGCACATTACTTAGATCAGCACTTGATTTTGCATCCCTTTTACTCCTTTTAGGCTGCTACTGCAACTGCAAACACTGATCTCTCTTCAACACATCCGATCCGGCTTGGTCTTGCTTTGAACTTCTCTGTTTTCTATTATGAGATCATGAACTCTCCCGAAAGGTAGCATTTCATAACCAATTTTGGTTGTTCTTGTAAATATATGATATGATAAGATGATGTATATTAGGGCAGCTTGGTGCACTAAGCTCCCGCTATGCGCGGGGTCCGGGGAAGCCCAGACCGCAAGGGTCTATTATACGCAGTCTTACCCTGTACTTCTGCAAGAGGTTGCAGGTTGTTTCCATGGATCGAACCCTGATCATATGGCACTAACTTTACCAGCTACGCAAAGACTCCCCTTCCATGAAAAGATGTAGATTGACAATTCAATTTTGCAGGGCTTGTCACTTGGCTAAACAAGCTTTTGATGAGGCAATAGCTGAGTTAGACACTTTAAGTGAAGAATCATACAAGGACAGTACCTTAATCATGCAGCTGTTGAGAGACAACCTCACACTATGGACCTCTGATTTGCCTGAAGATGGAGGTAATTCTATTATCCAAATAAGTGATATAGAATGTACTACAATAACACTGAAGTATCTCTAAACTTTATAAACATCATACTATATCAAGCCAACAACGACAAACTTAGTAAATTCCTACAAGTGGGGTATGGGAAGGGTAGTGTGTACGCAGACCTTACCCCTACCTTCGGAGGGCAAGGATGTTGTTTCCGCTGGACTCTCAGCAACTCACACGTCAAACAGTTTCAAATTCTTTGAGGTCTATGTGATATAAAACTATTTCTACTGTAATCATGAAAGTGTGGTAATGCAAACTGGGGGTGGATGTAGGCTTTAAGATATGGTTTTAGCAGAACTGTGGGCCAACTCTTATATGTATAGCAAGAAATTTACTAGATATGGAAAAAAATTAAATTTTTAACTCAGTTACCAGCATTTGAGATTGTGGCCCTATAATTCAGAACCCACCTTCGAATGCAAGAAAGATAAGTTATATATACCGACAGTGTACCTATCTTTCACGTTATCAGGGTAGTTTAGCCTCTTTATTGCATGGTAAGTACCATTTTCATTAAGTTATTTTTTGATGCGTAACAAATAGATTTTCTTGTAATTACCTCATAAATGGCCTGATTTAGTAAATATCGTTTACGCTGTCAGTGCAGAGAAGTCTTTCAAAAGCAAATACTAAAGATGACTTTTTGTACAGGTGAAGAGAATGTGAAGGCTGATGAACCAAAAGTTGCTGAACCAAAATCTGCAGATGCCAAAGCTGCTGAAACTGAAGTAAGTTATTATTTACATTTTAAAGTTTACATTATTTGACTCTACTAACAAAAATTTGTATTTTTCTTGGCATTATTACAGGAGGCATCAAAAGCTAAGCAATAGTCTATAAGCGCAAGAAATTACTGCAGAATTTTATTTTATTTTATTTTCCCATGCAAGACACGACTGCTTGGATCATTTTTGCAATGGCCTTATCAGAAGAAGATGCAATTCATCAGCTGCTCTTCTTAACTAGTTTTGAGACTTATTCCTTGCTTTTTTTTGTTGTTGAACTACTCTTGTTGTTAATTGTGGAAGAGTTACCATCTAAACTGCGGGCATGTTTTGTACTAATTAATTTTTTTTAATGTATTTATTCTTGCTTTTTTCAAGGAGCAAGATAATGAACTTGAGGTTATGGATTCTTACTTTCATTATATCTAAAGGAAATGAATGCTAAATATTTTTATACATATCATTCCAGTTACTCTCTTACTAGTTCACTGTTTCTTTAGAATACAACAACAATAACAAACTCAATGTAATGCTACGAGTGAGAATACTACCTTAAAAAGGTAGACAGGTTGTTTTTTATAGATCCTCGGCTCAAGGAAAGATGCAAAAAAGAGGTAATAGTAACATACCATAATATCAGCAAGATAACAAGAAAACCATAACGAAAAAAGGATAGTCCGGTGTAGAAAGTATCTCGCATTCATGCAGGGTCCGGGAAGGGCCGCACCCCTATGGGTTGTGATGCAAACAACCTCTAATGCAAGTACTAGTGATTGCTTCCACGGCTCGAACCGGTGACTTCTAGGTCATACGGAGACAACTTTATCGGTTCTTTAGAATAAAAACCATAAATTAACACAAACTCCCGATTTTGTTGACTGGAAAATCAGAGCAGTTGTTTTCCTCTGTAACATTCTCGATTCAACGTTTTGGTTTTGGTTTTCCAGTTTTATCTACCTGTTAATATGAATGCATCCAGGCACGAAATTAGAGGACTAGTTCCATGGTTGAGAAAAGTGCACCTTCCACTGAAAACGCCAGTACCATACAGTTGCTTCAAAGCAAAAATGATGCTTATGGTCAGATGGCCAAGATATTGGTGAATACATAATCGAGAAAATAATACGTACAATCACATGAAAACCATGAAAGTCAGCTGCTCGGACCTTGGTTCCCTCGTAATATCACGCTCTTCAACCCCCAAGTCATACCTTTGGGGCACTCGAAATTGTGCCACATGAACATGAAGCTATTTAAACATCTTAGGGAAAGGAACAATGGCTGAACTAACAATGCTTTATACTAGTAGAAATAAGCTCTCTAGCCATTGTACATTTTTGCATTATGCAATAGAATAAACTAATTACATACTGATTTATTCAGTAATCTTGATCAGTCAGACTCCTTAACTGATCACATTTAGCATGGGGAATTTTGATGCTTCACAACATCTTCAAGTATAGAAACAAGGCTTTGGGTGTTTGGGGGAGATGGAGTCTCTAAGAGAAAATATGTAAAAAGATCAACTGTCTGTAGTAGGAAAGCTGAAATCAATTCTCAGCATGCATACAAAAATTTCAGTAAGGTTTAGAATTTGCCAATTTAAGAAGATTCAAGAAAAGGGTACCAGATTGATTATGGTAACAAAAACAAAAAGAATTTAACCATTCTGATACTACTATACAAGAATTGCCATAGGTGAAGTCCAAAATCCATATCGAATTCAAACTCATTCAAGATTCTTCCTTCGAGAAATAACTCTCTGGCAACGAAAATTCTTCCTCTTGACTTAGGATTTCTGCATCCTCATCATCTGGTTTCTGAAATTAGTTAAAACAGATATCAGAGTAAGAACACTCATCCCTCGTAACTCCAAGAAAAATTTGCCCGACAAAACCAAGATTCTAGCCTATGAAATAGATATAACTACGCCTACATTGAAGGTCTTATGATATATAATACAACAACAACAACAACAAAAAACTCAGTGGACTCCCACATGTGGGGTCTAGGGAGGGGAGGGTGTACACGGACCTTACCCTACCCTGGGCGGGGAGAGAGGTTGTTTCCGTTAGACTCTGAAGGTTCTATGATATATAAATTGAAAAATATAGTAATATAAGCAGCTTATTCAAAATGTGCACTACATAACTCCTATGGTAAATTATGCAGTCAAACAAGCTTCCTTTGAAGTATTTCAATATCTTTCTTTTCTGGTCAAATATCAATAGGATGTCTGTTGCATAGGGCCAGAATTTAGCAACAAAACCGAAGAGATATGTTTCCTTGATATTGCTTTCAATGTCCTAATCTTAGTCTCTTGGAGAAAACTGAGCCAACTATGATATATTAAGAAGACTCTACCTCTAAGAAACTCAAATTACTACTTAAAGAACACTGCAAATATGTGGCTCTGTGCCTCCATTTTTATCCTGCTAATCATAGAGCAGGAAGAATGGCTTTATATATATGTAATTCTCCTGCTCCAGCGAGCAGCCTTTCAAAGTCAATTACTGAATGACGGAAAAGTTATAACGATTGAAGTCAAATAGAAAGTAAACCAATAATACATACCACCATTTCCAAGTTGTAGAAGCGATCCAACAGCTTCAAAACATCATCAGGAGCAAATTGCCTATTGAAGCTGTGCCAGTAAATTCAATGTCGAAAGACAAAAGATACCGTCACATAAAGTTTAAACCAAACGCCTCACATTCTCTATCTACATGTGTGTGTGCATGTGCACGCGTGTGAGTGGGGTTTTGGGGGAGGGGCGGGGGGTGTAAGTACGTTAATTTTACGTGTGCCTCGTTTTTTCTTATTTCTTTTCTGAGAGTGCGGCATGACATAAGTTCATTAACAACCCTAAATGAAGAGAGTTAATAAAAGAATAGGACAAAAAGTAGCCTAGTAACCTTCTACGCAGATATTCTGTTAAGCCGTAAAGGACAAAATGACGATGTATGCCTGCAATAAAAATGAAGGTGAACGTGTTAAAAGCAGCTAGCAAAATTTAATGCAAGCTACTCTGCCCTTTCCACATCTGCCCTTTAGAAACTTTAAAAAAAAAATCCAAGAAAATTCTTATGATTAAAGCTACTTTTTCTTCTCTATCACTACATTTTACTATTAGGACGGTTATATTGTACTTAATAGATATAGTATCTATTCCTGTGTCAGAGATACTAAAAATAAAAGATATGCCTACTTAGCTAAATCGCTCTCTGTTACAGATAGCATAATCTTGCAGCTAAATAGCATGAAAGCAATTAATTCTGTACAATCTAGGTATAGACCAATAATTACTAAGAATCTTGCAACATCAGGAAACACTGAGATGATATCCAAGTATATAATCCAGCCAGATATTAGATCAAAGTTAAGAACCATGTAAGCAAGGTAACTATGATACTACAAAGTCAAATGCTTCAATCAAATTAACCTTTGAAAACAACTATGCAGCTCCATCTTTATGTGAGCATGTAGAGGATTTTCCTACCTAGCTCCAATTATTGTATGTTACTTTGTTTATAATCTACCTATCTCCGGTTATACCTAGCTCCATTTATACACAGGCATGCCGCATATACTTTTTTATTTTGAGTAATGTAAAATTTTATTAACAGAATAGCACCCGGAAAGTGTTATATTATTACGGAAAAAGGGGGTGACTACAACTCTATTTAATAGCATGCTACATATACTTAGGCATCAATTGGTTGGCCAAATTAGTAACTAATCTCCGCATAAAGTATGACGAAGTTTGGTTGGGGTGCATAAGAAAAAATAATATGCGCATAACTAATGCATCATTAGTTCATACAAAATGATATCCCCATAAGTAATATAGGGTTTAGTTTTCACTACCAAGTTTAATATCCACATGTCTTTTTGTGGGAATACATTTATTATTTATGCAGGCCATAATGCAGAATAACAACACGTGAATTAGAAGTACATGGATAAAATTATTCAAAGACAAAAACATCTTTAAACGTAGGTAGTTCATCTGTTATCCACTGTATAACAATTCGTATATTGCTATTCATGGCATGAATATTGTGTCATCTTCAATCCCGGCATATTTTGGATGCTGGAAGCGTCGATTTTTTATCTCACTATGGCTTGATCACTCGGAAGAGCAATTAATTTGATCAGAATAGTAGAATGGAACGCTTTTCCAATCGCCTCACAAAGACAGACATTGGATGAGCTTCTTGAGATTCCCAATCGCTCTTTTTAATGGGGAGGAATTGTGCGGGAAGGAAGCGAGACCAAGCCGAGCCACTAGTAAAGGAAGCCCTTCCCACGTATTCTAGTTGAATAAGATTAAATAGATGCAAACTCAACCAGAGAGATCAACATGCGCCTTTGAGTTGAGGCTGCTGGTGGCATAGAACGAACTACTCCACGACCGGCATGTTTCCCAAAAGCAAACTGAATGGAATTGTTACTTCCCAAAAATCTTGCTTTAAACTCAAAGAAAGAAGGCCTATTTTGCCATGGCAAACAACCTACAATATTATTTACTACAAAAGCAGAGCTCTAAGTATAACGGTAAAACTGTGCGCTAAGGTGCGCAATGCATTAAATTTCTTCAAACCATAGTAATCAAAGCACCTCAATTACCATAGAACTTCAATATGTTCCAGATTATACCACGAGTTCTTATCCACCACATTTTACTTCTGAACAAGACAAACTATGATAAAGTTGGCACCTTTCAGCTTTAATAACAAAAACACACCAAGACATAAGGCAATTAATTAAAGAGGATAATAAAATGTGTAATGACAGATAAAAAATGACAAATTATACCTCTCAATTTGGCAGGGGGATAGATTTCAAGAGCCTCCAACAATCTTATCTCTAATTCCACCTGTGATTGCTCCTATAGCTCGAAAATAAACATGCTCAGAAAAGAAACAAAATAATTGATAAATTCTATAATCTAGCACATCAACATACAAATGATACAAACACAACATGTCATAATCGAGAAAATGGTACCTATATCGTCTTAATTACTAAGTATCGAAATGAAAGAGACACAAATGGAGCAAAATGAAGATAAATGATTCATAGAGAGAAGCCAAGGGTTTGGCTTAATGGTCAATAAAGTGGGAGGATAAACCACGAGTAGGGGTGCGCATTCGATTTGTCGATTCGATTTTGACTCTTATCAATAATTACTTATCGATTATCGATTTGTACATATGCTTATCGTTATCGTTTCAATAAGGTTTCAATTTTTCCGATTTCGATTTATTAATTTTTGGGGCTTATCGATTCGGTTATCGATTACACCAATAAGAAAATTTGCGGGATTCTACGGAAAGTATATCGCTACAAACACACCTAACTAATATGGACAAAAAGAAGCTAAAATAAGATGAACAATGATTATAACATAAAAATTGTGTCAATAGACATGCAACGAAACTAAAGTAAGGGATCAAATATATACCACCAACACTCCAACGATATTAACAAAAATAAAAATACATCATCACTGCCAATTCTATTTTTCATTAATTTGAACTTCATTCCCTTCAGCTTTAAATATGATCATTCCTTAAATGTGGTAGATGAAATAATTAGGGGTGTGCATTCGATTTATCGATGCGATTTTGACCTTTATCGATAATTACTTATCGATTATCGATTTGTATATATGCTTATCGTTATCGTTTCAATAAGGTTTCGATTTTTTCGATTTCATTTATCGATGAACCGATAACAAATAATCGATTCGATTTATCGATAAACCGATTCGAATGCACACCCTTAACCACGAGGCCTCATTTTCAAATCCCAACGGAGGTAAAAAGAAAACACTAGCTAATTCCTTCCCATCTGCTCAAGCGACAGAGTTACCCGATATATGTGGTGGGCGTAAACTGCCCGGACACCACCATCATACAAAAAATAATTTATATAGCTGACTCCAACTAGTTTACAATTAATAAATTATATAATCTAAAAATAACATACACATGATACATACACAACATGTCACAACAAAGAAAAATCAAAAAAAGAAAATGAAGAAAAAGGATACCTTACGAAGAGCAGAAGAAGGAGGTTTACAAGGAGAATGTACGGACATGCCATCTTGTTCGTCTTGCTCTCCTTCTTCGTCCCCACCTTCTTCCACTTCCTCTTCTTCTTCTACTATTTCCTTTTTCATTTCCTCTTCTTTCTTGCCTTTCCCACTTGCGCCTGTGTTTTGCCCCATAAAAGTTTTTTTATGTTTGTTCTTCGCTCTTGGGGTTTTATGGGTTTGTGGAATTTATCACAGAATGATGCATGAACAGATTTGATTTTGATGTAATTTTTTGTTTCTTGAAAGGGGTTTTGATCAAATTTTGTTGAGAAAATCTCGGTATTCTCAGTTTGATTATAGAATCAAGATTCTACTGGGCTGGTTTTTTTGGGTTTTGAACGTAAAAATGGGCTAGCCAGCTTTTACACCCGTAATTAGAAAATAGTTATTATTTGTAAAATTATTAAAAAATAATCATTATTTTATGTCGAGGTAAATTTGTATAATAATATCCTAGCTGCAACATGAAAAGTGAGAGTAATGCTTAGGTTAGTTCCTTCGGCCAAACTTTTTTGGTAAGCTAAAAGTGAATTTTAGGTAAGTAAGTAGTCCCGCATAAAATTTATAAAGCATTCATATCTCGCATTTGAGGTGGTCAATCTTAAGTGTTGGAAGCAATTTCTAAATTAGAAAAGATCAGACAGAATCCTACCAATCTAAATCAAAGTTTACAACAATGAAAGGCTCCAACCTATTCTTCTTAGCCTAATAGTCTATCCGTGAAAGTAAATTATCCAAACAGTTTTTCCAGCATAATATGTTGGATTATGGAGTTCATGCGTATAAGCTTCCAGCATATTATGTTGGTTCTCCATACTACAGCACACTATGTTGGAGTCTCATGTGTAAAAAATTCGAACTCCAATATATTATACTAGAATTTTTTCTTATTTTTAAGAGTGTTTTTGTTCAAATTTTATATTTAAATAAAAGAGTGGTTAAATTTCAATCATTTTTGAAACTGTGACAAATTTTCAATTAGCATTTGTAAATACGGCTATTTTGATTATTTTTTTCCGTTTTGAATTGGAAAAGTTTCGGGCTATAGAATGTAGAAATTTTGACGTAAAATGAAATTAATATTTCTGAATTAAAGGAATCATTTGATTAGTTGTAAAATTAGATAGTATTTGCAACTTTTCCCTCTCTCTCTAACGGATATTTTTCTCCCTCTCTCTTTTTGACCCCCTTTCTTCTCCATCGACTAGCCCCACCAACCGCCGAGCACGCCGACGACCACACACAGGTAAGCAGTCCATCCCCATCCTCTATCCTCCTTCTTTCTTCTCACTATCCCCCTCCTTGTTTCTTCATTCCTCCATATTTTCCCCCCTTCAATTTTTTTCCCAGTTCCCTGTCGGCGTTTCCTAGCCGACGACCCTTCTTCTCTTTCCTCTTTATCCTCTCCCCTTCTGTGTTTGTTTTCCCCCAGTTCCCCGCCGGCATTCTCCCAACCGGCAACACCTCTCCTCTTTCCTCTTTCTTCTCTTCTTCCCTCTTCTCTTTCTGCTCCCTCCCCCCTTCCTCCCCACCCCCCGAAAACCCGCAATCTCTGTTGGTGACCCTTTCCCCCATTTTTTTGTGTTTGACTCTTCAATTCTATGACCCTCCTTGCTACAATTACCGACGATTTGTTTGTGTTTAGTTAGGCAACCTGGTTTGCATATAATTAAACATCAATGCAGCCGTGACAGGTTCACAGCCCCCTCCCACCCCCTTCCCCGTTGGTTTCGTGGTTGGCGTGTGTATTTTTACAGGTGTTAGTTGCGGTATGTCGACGAGCGTGAGCCATACGAGCGAGCAGTGTGGAGCAGTTCTGGTTGGTATTTGCAAAGGCCGGTGGGAGTTGAAAGGAAGCACGTTAGTGTCTATAACATCGAGTGTGTACCGAGTCGAATTTCTAGGTTTTACTTTTGGGAGTTGGTATCTCTCGTTTCCCTTCTTTGTGTTAGTTAACTTGTTCCCATTTTAGTTTGCATTAGTTTAGTCCTACTAGTAGTGTGTCGTAGTGACTACTTCTCCTATCCCAGTTTGGTATGTTACCCGTTTTATATTACTGAGTTGCCTTAGTTTGTCGTAGGTATAATGGTTATAGTATGGGATAGTAGAGTAAGGTCATGTCCTCTAGGTGGGCGGGGAGGGTAGGGTAGGGGTCAAAGGGTGGGATAAGGGCAAGGGAGTAGGGGTTCAAAGGAGCCTGTAGGTTGAGAATTAGGTCATGGAACATAGGTACTTTGACGGGTAAGTCTACAGAGTTGGCAAAGATTCACCAGAAGAGGAAGGTCAATATAGTTTGTGGAGACGAGGTGGGTAGGTTGAAGACGAGGGATGCGGATAGGTATAAGTTGTAGTACTCTAGAGTTGTGAAGGGTAAGAATGGAGTGGGTATTTGGTAGATAGGGATGTTATAGAGTCTGTGGTAGAGGTCAGGTGAGTGAATGATAGATTAATGACCATAAAGTTGGTGGTTAGAGAGTATACCATAAATGATGTTAGCGCTTACGCACCGTAAGCGAGCTTGGATGAGGAGGTTAAAAGGCGTTTTTGGGAGGGATTGGAAGAGATTATGCGTGGTATTCCGCCTACTGAGAGTTAATTAGGAGGGGATTTCAATGGTCATATCGGGTCGACTACTGGCAGCTATGGCGAGGTGCATGAAGGCTTCAATTTTGGGGACAGGAACAGAGGAGTACTTCGCTGTTAGATTTTGCTAAGGCTTTTGAATTGATGATTGCGAACTGTAGTTTTCAGAAGAGGGAGGAGCATCTGGTTACTTTCCAAAGTGCAGCGACGAAGACGCAGATTGATTATCTACTCCTCAAGAGGTATGATAGAGGGTTATACAGGGATTGCAAGGTTATACCGGGTGAGACCCTAGAGATGCACCATAGGCTCTTAGTGATGGACATCGATATCATGATAAAGAGTAAGAATAGGTTTGTACGAGGTCAACCGAGGAACAGGTTGAGGGCCTTGACTAAGGATAAAACCCAAGAGTTAGGGGGATGTTATCAGATATGTGATCCTGGAAGTATAGTGAGGATACGAGCAATATATGGACGACGATGATGAGCTGTATAGGGGAGGCGGTGAGAGAGGTGTTAAAGATCTCGAAGTGTTGCTTTGGCTGGAACAGAGGGGGTTGGTGGTGGAATTAAGTGGTCCAAGGTAAAGTGGAAGCGAACAAGGTGACATACATAAAGTTAGTAGAGATCACAAGCGAGGAAGAGAGGAGAGCGAACAGAGAAAAATATAAGGTAGCTAGGAAGGAGGCGAATTTTGCGGTCATGGAGGCTAAAACTACCATATTTGGTCGTATGTACGAGGGTCTGGGGGACAAAGGCGGGGAGAAGAAGTTATTCCAACTGGACAAGGCGAGAGAGATGAAGGCTCGAGATCAGGACAAAGTGAGGTGCATTAAAGACGAGGACGACAGAGTATTGATGGGAGAGAAGCAGATTAAAAAGAGATAACAAACTTACATCCATAGACTCCTAAATGAATAGGGGGTCGGGACATTGTGATAGGTGAATTGGGGCACTCCAAGAGGCACCGAGACTTTAGTTACTGCATGCACATTAAGGTCGATGAGTTCGTGGGGGGTATGCGTAAGATGAGTAGGGGTAGAGCAACTCGATCGGACAAAATCTGGATAAAATTTTGAAGGTTGTGTGGGTAGAGCAAGCTTGGAGTGGTTGACTGGACCGTTAAATATTATTTTCAGGACGAAGAGGATGCTAGATGAATGGCAGTGGAGCACGGTTATTTTGTTGTACAAGAACAAAGGTAATATCTAGAGTTGTAACAACTATAGGGGTATCAAGTTACTAAGTCGCACCATGATAATCTGGGAGATAGTGGTAAAAATGAGGGTGAGGGGGATGGGTCATTCGACTATGGAAGATAATCACCTTATCAGGAGGTTGGTAGAACAGGACATGAATAGGAAGAAGGATTTGCACATGGTGTTTATAGACCTGGAAAAAGCATATAACAAGGTCCCTATCGAGGTTCTTTGGAGATGCTTGGAGGCTAAAGGTGTGCTGGTTACCTACATTAGGGCGATTAAGGACATGTATGATGGAGCTAAGACTCAAATTAGGAAAGTGGGTGGCGACTCAGAGCATTTTTTGGTTGTTATGGGGTAAGCAAGGATATGCACACAACCCATTCTTATTTGCATTGGTCACGGACGCACTAACACGCCACATTCAAGGAGAGGTGCCACGGTGTATGTTATTCGCTAATAACATAGTTATGATTGATAAGATGTGAGGCGGCATTAACGAGAGGTTGAAGGTTTGGAGACAGACGCTTGAGTATAAGGGTTTCATGTTGAGCAGGACTAAGACGGAATACCTAGAGTGCAAGTTCGGTGCGGAGCTGAGGGAAGCGGGAATGAAATTAAGGTTTGAATCACAGGTCATCTGAGGCGGTTTCAAGTACCTTGGGTCGGTTATTGTCACGACCCTAGTTCACCAATTGTGAACATGTCATGATGGCACCCAGTCCCCACGACTAGGTAAGCCTAACACGTTGCGGAATATACAAGTTATAAATACTTAAATAAGAAAACGACGGAAAATAGCATAAAAGATATGTAATCCGTGTCGCTTGGCACATACATCCATCACACAATGAATAAAACACTACCAAGATCCGGAACCCCACGGTAACACAGACTAAAAGAGAAATACAACCGTGGCTCTATGTATAAAGAGTATCTAGCAACGAAGTGAAGGAAAAATATCTACTAGTACTAATAGAATAGAAGGAAGGCCTCCGGATCCGCGGACGTAGCAGATCATACCTCGAGGTCTCCCAAAACGCTGCTGAATCACCTAATATGAGTCTGTCCTGATGTACCTGGATCCGCACAACAAAAGTGCGCAGAAGAGTAGCATGAGTACACCACGGCGGTACTCAGTAAGTGCCAAGCCTAACCTCGATGGAGTAGTGACGAGAAAGGTCAGGGCCCTACTGAGAAACAATAATATAATGATGATAACAAAATAAACAGTTTAAATGATAATAATTTCCGAAATAACAACATTTAAGATAATTACTGCAACTGTCTACAATTAAGCTAACAACAAATAACCAATTCAAATAAACAAATCCAGGATCTGTGGGAATTGAACCCACAGTCCCATTCTCAGTACCTCTGGGTCTCCGGGAATCGAACCCGTAGCCCATGTCTCAATAATATCTCAATAACTCAGGATCTCCGGGAATCGAACCCGCAGTCCCTACCAATAAGTCAGGATCTCGGGAATCGAACCCGTAGTCCTCATTTCAATAATCTCAGGATCTCGGGAATCGAACCCGTAGTCCATATTTCAATAATCTCAGGATCTCGGGAATCGAACCCGTAGTCCATATTTCAATAATCTCAGGATCTCGGGAATCGAACCCGTAGTCCATATTTCAATAATCTCAGGATCTCGGAATCGAACCCGTAGTCCACATTTCAATAATCTCAGGATCTCGGGAAATCGAACCCGTAGTCCACATTTCAATAAATCTCAGGATCTCGGGAATCTAACCCGTAGTCCACATTTCAATAATCTCAGGATCTCGGGAATCGAACCCGTAGTCCATAACCACAGCAAAGTAAAGGAATACACAGAGAGAAGTATAATATCCCTAATGATAACTCCGCCGATGAACAGCGCCAGCGATTACCAAGAAAACTCAAGTAAGTCAATTAAGCAACTGGACAAGTTAAATACTACCTAATCATGCTTTTCTAACTACTACCGGGTAAGAATATCGAATTAACAGCTAAAAGCAGGAATATCACTCATCGAACATTTTGAGTAAAGTATGTGTTCAACAACCAACGCATGCACACGCCCGTCACCTCGCGTACAAGGCATTTAAACTATCACATAATATCCTAGGGGTGAAAGTCCCCCACACGAAGTTAGACAAGCCACTTACCTCAATCCCGGTACAAAACCGCTAAGAAATAACCCTCTTGCCGCGAATGTCGGCCTCCACAAGTGTAGAATCTGATAAAAATCAATAGAATCACATCAAAATAGGCCAATTAGGCATTACCCAATCAAATTAACTCAAAATTCACCAAAACCCACAAGTTGCCAAAACCCGACTTTCGGTACGCTTAACGAAAATTCACGAAAGTTATATATTCGGAACCCTTGTCTCAATACGAGTCTAAGCATATAAAGTTTATCAAATTCGGACTCCATTTGCCCACTCAAAACCTTGATTTTCTAAAGGTTTTGGTCTAAGGTGAAAACCCCCATTAATTACCCCAAATTCCTCCATTTTCATGAAAAACTTGCATAATATTATCAACAACAATCATAATTGGAGTCCATAATTGATTACCTCAAGAAACCCCTTGAATCTCCCTTCAAAATCGCCCAAATCGCCCCTTAAGCCGAGCCCTCAAAGTTTGGAAATGTTTCTGAAATTTCTAACTTCCGACATAATTAACTCCCTGCGATTTCCGCTTCTGCGGACGAAATTCCGCTTCTGCGGATCCGCTTCCGCGACATTTTGTCGCTTCTGCGAAGCCCAGGCCTGGCTGGCCCATTCCGCTTCTGCGAGAAACGGACCGCTTCCGCGCGTCCGCTTCCGCGATTGGACAACTCCTGCGAAACACTCCGCTCCTACGAACAGCAGTCCGCTTCTGCGGACTCGCCTAAGCGGAGGCTTGTCCGCTTCTGCGGAATTCCCCAACTCGTCTCCTGACCGCTTCTGCAGTCCCCATCCTCGCACCCGTGATGCCGCTTATGCGGACAAGAACCGCCCCTGCGCCCCAGTCCGCTTCAGCGCTCCAATTTCCGCTTCCGCGGACTCGCCTCTGCGGTTCCATTTCCGCAGGGGCAAAAACGACAGAGCCAGAATTCCTAAACCTGCAATTTCCATGATTTTCTCCCGTTTAACCATCCGAAACCACCCCGAGGCCCCCGGACCTCATCCAAACACACCAACACATCCTAATACCTTATTCGAACTTGTTCCAATCCTCAAAACGCGTCTAACAACATCAAAACCCATAATTCACATCGAATTCAAGCCTAAATTTCTTAAAACTTTCCGAATTGCACATTCGATCTAAAACCCGACCAAACGACGTCCGAATGACCCGAAAATTTGCGGACATATCCAAAATCACATAACGAAGCTACAGAAATTGTCGGAATTCCATTCCGACCCCCGGATCAAAATCTCACCTATCGTTCGGATTCGCCAAAATTTCAACCTTCGGCATTTCAAGCCTAATTGAGCTACGGACCTCCAAAATACATTCCAAACGCGCTCCCAACCCCGAAATCACCTAATGGAGCTAATGAAACCATCGAATTTCCGTTCCGAGATCGTCTTAACACTGTTCCGGCTACGGGCCATTTTCTAGCTTCAAAGCTCTTATTTAGGGACTAAGTATCCCAAAATGCTCAAATTTTCAGAACCGACTCTCCCGGCAACCCACAATAGCAGAAATGAACTTAGGGGAACAGTTAAATTAGGGATTGGGGCGTAATTTTCTAAAATGACCGGTCGGGTCGTTACATCTTCCCACACTTAAAGATTCGTTCGTCCTCGAACGAGCATAGAAAACATACCTGGAGTAGTGAAAAGACGAGGGTACTGGCTGCGCATATCCTGCTCGGTCTCCCAAGTCGCCTCCTCGACCGGCTGGCCCCGCCACTGAACCTTTACCGAAGCGATGTTCTTTGACCTTAGCTTTCTGACTTGCCTGTCTAGAATGGCTACTGGCTCCTCAACATAAGAAAGATCCTTGTCTAGCTGAACAGATGTGAAATCCAATACGTGCGACGGGTCGCCATGGTATCTCCGGAGCATGGAGACATGAAATACGGGGTGAACTCCGGCTAGGCTGGAGGTAAGGCCAACTCATAAGCAACCTCCCCAACACGCCTCAAAATCTCAAAAGTGCCAATAAATCTAGGACTCAGCTTTCCTTTCTTCCCAAACCTCATAACGCCCTTCATGGGCGAGACTCGAAGCAGAACCCGCTCACCAACCATAAAAGCCACATCGCGAACCTTCTTGTCCGCATAACTCTTCTGTCTAGACTAGGCTGCACGGAGTCTGTCCTGAATCACTTTAACCTTCTACATCGCATCTTGAACCATCGCTATGCCCAATAGCCTAGCCTCACCATGCTCAAACCAACCCACCGGAGATCTGCACCTCCTACCATATAAGGCCTCATACGATGCAATCCGAATGCTGGACTGATAACTATTGTTATAAGCAAACTCCACCAGTGGTAGGAAATAATCCCATGACCCTCCAAACTCAACCACGCACGCATGGAGCATATCCTCCAAAATCTGAATAGTGCGTTCAAATTGTCCGTTCTTCTGGGGTGAAATGCCGCGCTCAACTCCACCCGAGTGCCTAATTCCTACTGCACGACTCACCAGAATCGTGATGTAAACTGAGTACCTCTATTTGAGATGATAGAAACTGGAATACCATGCACCGAACTACATTCCTGATATAAAATCTCCGCCAACCGCTCCGATAAATAAGTGATACACACAGACATGAAATGAGCGGACTTGGTCAGCCGATCCACAATGACCCAAATGGAATCAAACTTCCTAACCGTCCGTGGAAGTCCAGATACAAAGTCCATGGTAACGCGCTCCCATTTCCACTCGGGAATCTCAATCTGCTGCATCAATCCACCCGGACGCGCTGATGCTCATACTTCACCTGCTGGCAGTCGAGGCATCTAGAAACATAATCAACTATATCCCTCTTCATCCGCCTCCACCAAGCAATGTCGTTTCAAGTCCTCGATACATCTTCGCGCACCCTGACGGACGGAATACCGCGAACTACGGGCCTCTGGCTAGAATCACTCTCGAAGATCATCTACATCGGGCACACAGACACGCCCCCGCATCCTCATGACTCCATCATCTCCGATGGCAACATCTCGAGCATCACCACGCCGAACTCTATCCTCGAGGACAAGCAAATGAGGGTCGTCGAACCGACGCTCCCCGATGCGTCAAATAGAGAAGACCGAGAAACCACACACGCTAGAATCCGATGGGCTCCGAAAGATCCAGCCTAACAAACCGTCTGGCTAAAGCTGAACATCCATCGCCATAGCCTCTCTGAAGCTGGTAGACATGCTAAACTCCCCAAACTCTCTCGCTCGACGACTCAAGGCATCAAGCAACCACATTAGCCTTGCCCTGATGATAGTAGAATAGTAATATCATAGTCCTTCGCAGTTCCAACCATCTCCTCTCGACGCATATTCGTGTCCTTCGCTAGCAAGTGTCGCAAGCTCCGCGATCGTTGCAGATCTCACAAGAACCCCATATAAATAATGACGCCAAATTTTCAAGGCGCGAACAATGGCAACTAGCTCCAAATCATGAACATGGTAATTCTTCTCACGTACCTTCAGCTGCCTCGACGCGTAGGCAATCACCCTACCGTCTTGCATCAATACCGCACCGAGTCCAACTCGCGAGGCATCACAATATACAGTATAGGACCCCGAACCCGTAGGCAACATCAACATAGGGGCCGAAGTCAACGCTCTTTGAGCTTTCGAAAGCTCGCCTCACACTCGTCTCTCCACCGGAAAGGGCACCCTTTGGGTCAATCTAGTCATAGTGCTGCAATCGAAGAGAACCTCTCACGAAACGACGGTAATAGCTCCGCCAAACCAAGGAAACCGCGAATCTCAAGCAGCGGAGGAGGTCCGGGCCAACTCGCACCGCCTCCACCTTCCTCGATCTACTCGAATACCATCACTCGACACCACGTGGCCCAAAAATGCCACCGAACTCAACCAGAATTCACATTTAGAGAACTTGGCATAAAGCTGCTTCTCCCTCAGGATCTGAAGCACTATCCTCAAATGCTGCTCGTGCTCTTCCCGCTCCGAGAATATACTAGAATATCATCAATGAAGACAATCACGAACGAGTCCAGATAAGGCCTGAACACACTGTGCATCAAATGCATAAAGGCTGCTGGGGCATTAGTCAGCCCAAAAGACATCACGAGGAACTCATAATGACCATACCGGGTCCTGAAGGCAGTCTTCGGGATATCTGGCTCCCGAATCTTCAGCTGGTGATACCCAGAGCGCAAATCAATCTTAGAAAACACACGTGCGCCTTGCAACTGGTCAAATAAATCATCAATACGGGGCAAAGGATACCGGTTCTTCACTGTAACCTTATTCAGCTGACGATAGTCAATACACATACGCATAGAACCGTCCTTTTTCTTCACAAACAATACACGAGCACCCCAAGGCGAAACACCGGGTCGAATAAAACCCTTGCCCAATAACTCCTGTAACTGATCCTTCAACTCCTTTAACTCAGGAGGAGCCATACGGTACGGTGGAATAGAAATGGGCTGAGTGCCCTGCAACAAGTCAATAGCAAAGTCAATATCTCTGTCGGGCGGCATGCCCGGAAGATCAGCTGGAAATACATCAGCAAAGTCACGTACCACATGAACAGAATCAATAGAGGGAGTGTCAACACTGACGTCCCGCACATAGGCTAGATAAGCAGCACACCCCTTCTCAACCATACGCCGAGCTCTGAGAAAAGAAATAACACGGCTAGGGGTGTGATCTAGAGTACCACTCCACTCAATACGTGGAATGCCTGGCATAGCCAGCGTCACGGTCTTGGCGTGACAATCAAGAATAGCATAATGGGGCGACAACCAGTCCATGCCCAGAATAATATCAAAATCGACCATCCCAAGCAGAATAGATCCGCTCTGGTCTCAAAATCACAAACGGTAATCAAACACGACCGATATACACGGTCCACAGCTAAAGAACTCCCACCGAAGTAGAAACATAAACGGGGCACTCAAAGAATCCCGAGGCACACCCGTACGAGAAGCAAAGTAAGAAGACACATATGAAAGTGGAACCAGGGTCGAATGAACCGATGCCTCCCCGTGACTAACCATAATAACACCGTGATAACGCAGTCGATGCAACAACTGCAGTCGCGATCGTGAATAAGCATAGACCTGCTCTGTCCCCTCTCGAGGGCGCTCCGGAACCTCGACCTCCGCCCCGGATGACCGGGCAGCGAGTGGCACCGAGGCCGGAATGATAGCCTCGCTGCCTCGAGAACCACGCGAATGTCGCGACGACCGACGAGGGTCTCTTCTCGCGCTCGGGGCACCCTCAACCAGGTGGCGAGTATCCCCGCACTCAAAACAAGCTCGGGAGGACGCGGTGGTCGTGACTGACCGGCCTCACCCCCACCAGTCCGACCCCGGAGCGACCCCGCGCAGGAGGCGCACCGGAAACCGGGGAGCATAATAAGGCTCTCGAGATGCCGAAGCACCGGAGTACTACCGGCCGCGGCAATGCCGAGTGAATCGGTCGACCGAATAACCCTCGCCAAAACGACCGACCGACTGAAGCGCGGCACCGCAGAAACGGCTCGACTCACGAGCACCTTCGTCTCTCTCTCTCCGCTTTCAGTGAGCATACTCGATCCTCTTGGCAACGCTAACTGCTCCTGATAAGATATATCCGTCTCAAGCTCTCCGGCTATGTCGGATCGGATAGGCGGAACAATGCCCTCAATAAATCTCCGCACTCGCTCCTCGAACCGTGGCTACCAAAGCCGCGCATGCTCTGCTAGAGCGGTGAAACCGATAAGCATACTCGATACCGACACGGAGCTCTCGTCGCAACCGCTCAAACTCCGAGCGCCAAGAATCCCTAAGGCTTCGGGGAACAAACTCTCTCAAAAACAGATCTGAAAACTGCGTCCAAGTCAATGAAGCAGACTCCTCCGGACTATCCAACTCATACGTGCGCCACCAATCATAAGCGGCCCCATGAAACTGAAAAGCAGTGAAAGAAACCCCGCCGGTCTCCACAATCCCCATAGTACGAAGAATACGATGACACTCCTCTAGAAAACCCAATGCATCATTCGAAGCCAAACCACTAAACACCGGAGGGTCATATTTTCGAACCTCTCCAACCTACGCCGTCGTCCTCGTAGGCACTGTCCACCTCCCGGCCGCGTCGACGCAGTGAGGCATAACCAAAACATCCGGAACTCGTCCCACCGGCACACGCTCGCTCCGGCGACCGGCCGGCGGAGTCCGGCCCCTCCCCGCCCGAGATGTAGCCGCAACAAGAGGAAGCACCCGGCTCGGGCTAGAGCTGGTATACATACTCACGAACCGAGCCGTGTCTCTCGTAGCACGCCGAGTAAGAAGCAACCGTAGCCGTGCACCGTGTGCTCGCGCTCCAACCTCGGTCTCACCCGTGGCACCTCGCGCGCAGCGCGCGGCGGTGCCGTGGCCGCACCTCGGCGCGTCCCTCGTCCCTTCACCCCGCCCCGCTCCGACGGCAAGCAACAGGGCGCGGTACCGATCATCGCGAGTAGCTCGTGTCCTCACCATCTCGCAGAGAATAGAAAGCAGTAGTTTAGATTTTTGATGCCAAAAATGTCGCACGACAAGAATCCAAAAGAAATGAAGAGTTTCCCAAACAGCTACATAGCCCCTCGTAGATAAATACAGACGTCTCCGTATCGATCGACGAGACTCTAAGTAACCGGCCCGTGTCCCGTGACTCCTACGAACCTAGAGGCTTCGATACCAACTTGTCACGACCCTAGTTCACCAATCGTGAACATGTCGCGATGGCACCCAGCCCCCACGACTAGGTAAGCCTAACACGTTGCGAATATACAAGTTATAAATACTTAAATAAGAAACAGCGGCGGAAAATAGCATAAAAGATATGTAATCCGTGCCGCTTGGCACATACATCCGTCACACAATGAATAAAACACTACCAAGATCCTGAACCCCACGGTAACACAGACTAAAAGGGAAATACAACTGTGGCTCTACGTGTAAAGAGTATCTAACAACGAAATGAAGAAAAATGTCAACTAGTACTACTAGAATAGACGGAAAGCTCTCCGGATCCGTCGACGTAGCGCATCATACCTCAAGTCTCCCGTAAAGTCGTGAATCACCTAGTACGAGCTCGCTCTGACAGACTCGGATCCGCACAACAAAAGTGTACAGAAGAGTAGCATGAGTACACCACTGACGGTACTCGGCAAGTGCCAAGCCTAACCTCGACGTGAGTAGTGACGAGGCAGGTCGGGGCCCTATCGAGAAACAATAATAATAACGATGATAACAAAATAAACAGCTTAACATATAATAATAATACTTCCGAAATAACAACATTACGATGATTATCGCAACCGTCTACAATTAAGCTAACAACAAATAACCAACTCAAATAAACGAATCCATGATCTGTGGGAATTGAACCCACAGCCCCATTCTCAGCACCCCTGGGTCTCCCGGAATCGAACCCGCAACCCATGTCTCAATAATATCTCAATAACTCAGATCTCCGGAATCGAACCCGTAGCCCTACCAATAACTCCGATCTGAATCGAACCCGTAGTCCCATTTCAATAATCTCGAGATCTCGGAATCGAACCCGTAGTCCACATTTCAATAATCTCAGATCTCGGAATCGAACCCGTAGTCCATATTTCAATAATCTCGGGATTCGTGAATCGAACCCGTAGTCCATATTTCAATAATCTCAGATCTCGGAATCGAACCCGTAGTCCATATTTCAATAATCTCGGGATCTCTGGAATCGAACCCGTAGTCCACATTTCAATAATCTCGGATCTCGGAATCGAACCCGTAGTCCACATTTCAATAATCTCGGATCTCGGAATCGAACCCGTAGTCCATAACCACAGCAAGGAAAGGAATACACAGAGAGAAGTATAATATGCTTAATGATAACTTCGCCGATGAACAGCGCCAGCGATTACCAAGAAAACTCAAGTAAGTCAATTAAGCAACTAGACAGTTAGATTCTATCTAATCATGCTTTTCTAACTACTACCGGTAGGAATATCGAATTTAACAACTAAAAACAGGAATATCACTCATTGAACATTTTGAGTAAAGTATGTGTTCAACAACCAGCGCATGTACACGCCCGTCACCTCGCGTACAAGGCATTTAAAGTATCACAATAATATCCTAGAGGTGAAAGTCCCCCACACGAGGTTAGACAAGCCACTTACCTCAATTCCGGTACAAAACCGCTAAGAAATAACCCTCTTGCCACGAATGTCTGCCTCCACAAGTGTAGAATCTGATAAAAATCAATAGAATCACATCAAAATAGGCCAATTGGGCATTACCCAATCAAATTAACTCAAAATTCACCAAAACCCACAAGTTGCCAAACCCGACTTTCGGTACGCTTATCGAAAAATCACGAAAGTTATATATTCGGAACCCTTGTCTCAATATGAGTCTAAGCATATAAAGTTTATCAAATTCGGACTCCATTTGCCCACTCAAATCAAAGGTTTTCTAAAGGTTTTGGTCTAGGGTGAAAACCCCCATTAATTACCCCAAATTCCTCCATTTTCATGAAAAACTTGCATAATATTATCAACAACAATCATAATTGGAGTCCATAATTGATTACCTCAAGAAACCCCTTGAATCTCCCTTCAAAATCGCCCAAATCGCCCCTTAAGCCGAGCCCTCAAAGTTTGGAAATGTTTCTGAAATTTCTAACTTCTGATATAATTAACTCCCTGCGATTTCCGCTTCTGCGGACAAAATTCCGCTTCTGCGGATCCGCTTCCGCGACATTTTGTCGCTTTTGCGAAGCCTAGGCCTGGCTGGCCCAATCCGCTTCCGCGAGAAAAGGACCGCTTCCGCGCGTCCGCTTCCGCGATTGGCCAACCGCTCCTGCGAGCCTTCCTGCTTCTGCGATCAGTGGTCCGCTTCTGCGGACTCGCTTAAGCGGATTTCCCCTCCGCTCCCGCGGTTCTCACTCCCCGACCCAAGGTCGCTTCTGCGACGAGTCTTCCGCACCCGCGACTCCGCCTCAGCGGAAGAGGATCCGCCTCTGCGAACCCAGGCGCTCCTGCGCCCCAAGTTCCGCTCCTGCGGACTCGCCTCTGCGGTCCCATTTCCGCAGGGGCGAAAACGACAGAACAGAAGGCCCAACCTGCAATTTTCCATGTTTTCCTTCCGTTTAACCATCCGAAACCACCCCGAGGCCCCCGGGACCTCATCCAAACACACCAACACATCCTAATACCTTATTCGAACTTGTTCCAATCCTCAAAACGCGTCTAACAACATCAAAACCCATAATTCACATCGAATTCAAGCCTAAATTTCTTAAAACTTTCCGAATTGCACATTCGATCTAAAACCCGACCAAACGACGTCCGAATGACCTGAAAATTTGCGAACATATCCAAAATCACATAACGAAGCTACAGAAATTGTCGGAATTCCATTCCGACCCCCGGATCAAAATCTCACCTATCGTTCGGATTCGCCAAAATTTCAACCTTCGGCATTTCAAGCCTAATTGAGCTACTGACCTCCAAAATACATTCCAAACGCGCTCCCAACCCCGAAATCACCTAACGGAGCTAATGGAACCATCGGATTTCCGTTCCGAGATCGTCTTAACACTGTTCCGGCTACGGGCCATTTTCTAGCTTCAAAGCTCTTATTTAGGGACTAAGTTGTCCCAAAATGCTCAAATTTTTAGAACCGACTCTCCCGGCAACCCACAATAGCAGAAATGAACTTAGGGGAACAGCTAAATTAGGGATTGGGGCGTAATTTTCTAAAACGACCGGTCGGGTCGTTACATCTTTCCACACTTAAAGATTCGTTCGTCCTCGAACGAGCATAGAATAGGGGTGACGGTGGATGAAATGTAGACTAGTATCTGGAGTATTGTGTAACAAGAAAGTGCATTTGTCACTCAAAGGTAAGTTTTATAGAGCGGTGGTTAGACCATCCATATTGTACGGGGCTGAATGTTGGCTAGTTAAGCAATCACACATCCAGAAGATGAAGGTAGTAGAAATAAGGATGTTGAGGTGGATGTACAGGCATACTAGGATGAATAAGGTTAGGAACGAAGTTATTTGGGAGAAGGTGGATGTAGCTCCTATGGATGACAAGATGCGGGAAGTGGGGCTTAGATTGTTCGGGTACGTACATAGGAAAAGCCTAGATGCCTCGGTAAGGAGGTGTGAGTGGTTGGTTTTGGAGGGTACGAGAACAGGTAGAAGGCATCCCAAGAAGTATTGGGGATAGGTGATCAGATAGGATATGACGTGGCTTCAGATTTCTAAGGACATGGCCATTGATAGGAAGATGTAGAGGTCGAGCATTAGAGTCGTTGATTAGGAAGTAGTTGAGCATTGTTCTTCTTTGTACATGTGTAAAGCCAGTCTGATAGGGCTTTGTCTTTGACTGTTATTGGTCATGTTGTATTCACACTATTCTATTGTTTTTCTTTGTGCCGGACCATATCTCCTGACTATTGTTAGTCCTTCCATCTATTCTCTGGTTCTTATGTTGTTGTCATTATTTCTATTATTTTCTATCGATAGTACTGATATATTATCTCTCTTCTCGTTTTCTTGAGCTAAGGGTCTTCTCGAAAAAACCTCTCCACTCTACTCCCTCAGGGTAGGGATAAGATATGCGTACACTTTACCCTCCCCAGACCCCACTTATGAGATTTTACTAGATAGTTGTTGAGTTGTAGACAAGTATTTGCTTCTTTTTTTTTTTTGTTCCAATTATAACTCCAATTAATAAATCTTCATTATAGTAAGTTTATTTTTAATTTTTATTCAAAATATCTCTAAAAGAAAGAAGCTCACGATGCGAACCATGTGACCTACACCCCCTTCCTTCATGGAGGGGATACCCTGTTATTTCCAATTTTCACATAAAACCTGCCACGCAAAGGCGTATGCAGCTAAATCTATAACTTTTATTCATACCTCATATTTTTGTCCAAAAAAGTCATTAGATATGCATAAATAATTTTTGAACTCATTAAATTAGATGAAACGTGGTAAAATTACGAATATGAACTCATAAGTTAAATCTTAGATTTGTCTTTGCTGCCAGCCGTCCGAAAGCCATAAGTAGAGTGTCTTTAGCTCCTTGAATAAGATAACATCCAAAAGTACCACGATGGGCGGAGTTACTCGATGCCTATGCTGGTGAAAGTAGGATGAATTCACTAGAATTGTTGGGATATGCGCAAGTTGACTCTAACATCACAATTATAAAAAATAAAATAAAAACCAAAAATTAAAGTTTTTACATGCACTTATGTTTATTTAAGAAAACATACACTCAAGGATGCTTGCACCTATTGCAGATTCATGAAGAAGCCTAGAGTGCCTAATATGTCCATTTCTGCAAGAAACTCGGTCACTTTCAAAAAAGTGTTTTAGTCCAAAATATGGCCTTGAACTTAACAGTTAAAGGAATAAATCTATGAAGGTCAAAATTACATATGCTCGAAAGGAAAAAAGAAATAATAAGAAGTTAAGGTTTTTAGGCAACTTGGTTAAGTATAACAACCTTTGGCCCCTAGCCTTTGCTGTCCGTGCAAATACATCATACGCAAACATATTCAGAGAAACAGGCACATTAGCACAGCCAAAACTGACAGAAAGTTGATATTGAATTTGGGTTGGGGGAACAGAAATAGTCCGATCTATGACAATTAAAAAGTGGTCACGGTTTCAAAAGTAACCAAAATTTAGTTATTTTTTATTTTATATAAAATCTGAACAAAAACATCCTTAATGTTACAAAAAAATTCCAACATAATATTTTGAAATTTGATTTTTGTACATATGAGATTCCCAACATAATGTGCTAGAGTTCCAATATAATATGATGTAAATTTATACGTATGGCCTCCATAATACAACATATTATGCTGTGCTAGAACTTTCCGAGTTTCAACTACGGTATTATGCTGGAACTTTCCGTGTATTGGAGTTCCGGCCATAATACAACATATTATGCTATGCTAGAACTTTCCGAGTTTCAACTAGGGTATTATGTTGGAACTTCCGTGTATAATATACTGGAAGTTTATACGCAAGAGTTCCATAATCCAGTATATTATGCTGAAACTTTCCGTGTTTCAACAAAACAACAGCTATTTTTCAGTGACTTGCATACGCTGGCTATTTTTCAATTACCAAATCCAAAAAACGGCAAGCATGTGCTATTTTCACATTGAATGGAGAAATCTGTCTTCTGGTATTACAAAAACTTCTCCTCTGTGGCAAGAATGGTCAGAGAACTATCTAAAAAATGTAGCTCGCAAAAGTTAAAAACCAAAAATGGTAATCAAATAAGATAGAATGAAGCAGAAAATGTATTTGATGCAAACTGCTTCAGCATGAAGAGTGCCTACAGTTTATTCACAATGAGCTGGATATCTCATTGCATTAGCAAAATTGCCGGTCTTTACGCTTCCTAATGGGTGGAAAAAGAATACATAAATATGTTAAAACAAGAACCTTCTAACCAGACACCATCCTCCACAGCTTAATACTAACGAGAACTAAACAATTTACAGCCACTGCTTAAAGGATCGCCCACGGCGTATGAGATGCAACACTACTAAACTTTGTGAACACCAACATCAGCACTCAGGTGTTCCACTAGCAGAGGCAAGCTAGAAGGAGAGGAAAAAGAGTCTACCATTCAAATCCCAGCAAGTTTCGTCAGTGAAGGGCCGAGAAACCGTGTCGACTATGCAATGCAATCTCTGATTCACCTCAGCACCATCTAACCGGCGTATTCCGTGCTGTATTGAAGATCAAAGAGCATGTTTCGTCGATTCTCTGTGCCCAGTCGGATGTTAAACTTTTTGGCCAAGTCCTCGACTCGATCATCAGACTCATAATCCATCTCTCGAGTACATCGCCTTCGGATCTTTTTCAGCATCTCTTTGGAAGGTTTATACTGCGCATGCACCTGCACACACATGAAGCAATAGCATAATTCATTAGCTAAAACAAAAAGCAGGCTCATTTTCTTCACTGACGATTGCAGGGGTCTGTGGAAGTGAAAGCTTTTACCATCTCATCAACTACTGAAATTGCAGCTTTCGGTTCTCGCTTAATAAGATGAGCATCAACAAGTAGAGAATATGTCATTTCATTTGGTTTCACACCTAAATCCATGAAGTGCTCATAGACTTTTGTTGCTTCATCTCTCTGCAACAAGAAAAGATACTTTGTCAATATTCATATAATCATTAAGCTAACAGAAGATTCTATCACCACACAAATGAAAGAATGTAGTTCCGACGTTTTATTATAACAGAACTTGGGATAATGACCTTCACAGATTATTATTTTTTATTGTTGTAATGACCTTAACAGATTATTATTTCCGATTGTTATAATAACCTTCACAGATTATTATTTTTGATTGTTATAATGACCTTAACAGATTATTCCCAGTCAACTGTTTAGCTGATTAACCAATAATAGGACCAAGTAAATGACCTCTAGGTTTAACATCACAGTTTTTTGTCATTAGGCCAGGAAAGAAAAAAGGTACATGGAAGTCTTGGTGAACCCATACTTTGTGCATTCAGATCTAACATTCATTTTTATTTACCTTGCCAAGTTTCGCAAATGCATATATCAGAGCATTGTATGAATGGATATCTGGGACCAATCCAAAAGAAGAATCAATTGCAGCAAATGTCTGATAAGCACGATCAATATCCCATATATTGGCACAGCCTAGAATTACACAATTGAGGGCAGCAACAGACTTGTAAGGGGGGTCTGCTCGGCTCAAATTCTCCAGCTGATAGTAAACCTGAAATCTGTAGAAGTCAGCGGCGATACAAAGTGCAAGGTGACCATATAGAGAACATCCGACTGACTTAAGCAGGTGCAGCAAAATGCTGAGCTGCGAGATATGCAAAGTTCCAAGTTGGGAATTAGACGATCAATTTATTCCCTATTTCAGCATTTGTTTTAGAAGCTGCTAAGAAAAAAAGGGAGTGCTGAAAAAATATGAATAATGCAGCAGGATGAACATACATAAGTAGCAGAAATTTTCAGACCTACTTCACATGTGTCGAGATACTTGATTAATAAAACTTGACGTAAACCAACATTAGGCAGGGTATACTTGAAGAGAAAGAACATACAGAGTCCAAAGTGACAAAACCATTCCTGCAACAAGCAACAGCCAGTGGATTCAAGGTGGTAAACGGAGAAAATAGTTCTGCACTCTCTTCTTTAGAACTACCATAAGCTTTCTCAAACTCATGCAGGGTAGCAAAAGCATTCTGCAATTGTCCCAAAGAAGCATGGGCATATATCTTCGCAAGGAAAGATTCAGGGTTAGGGGCCCTCATTTGCCGTAGTGAGCGCTTAAGGACTTCCCAAGCACCATTAAGGAGTTTAGCATTGTAGGTTCTACCAGCAGTTCCAAGTGCAGCCACAAGCAGTCCTTCATCAACAGAGAGCGAAACAGGGGGCCTCACACTCTCACCTCTAACAACCCATTTCACAAAGAACTCCAAGGAAGAAAAAGCTAGTTCACTATTATCTGCCTGTAGTGCAACATCAGCAAGGTGTGTGCACATGTTCCAAGGCGGCAATAGGCCTTTGTTCTGGTCTGTTTTCTGGCAAAATCAACAAAAGCGGCATCAGAGACTAAAATATATATTAAAAAGGTGAAGCTTCATGGTAAGAGTTATCTCAACAGAGGCATACATACCTTGCATTTCTCTATTATCGACACCAATATATCCAGCCTGTTGTTGAAGACACAGCTTCGCACACACTCATTAAATACATTCATGGACAGCTTATACCCAGATTTCAAGGCTGAATCAACATATTTCAAGGCATCATCAATAAGATCTGCTTTAAACAGTAAGCCAATAACCAAGTCATATGACTCATCGTCAGGCAAAGCTTCTTTATACTCTTTTCCAGTCTGAATCATCCTGGCACAAGTATTACACAAGAAATCTATCAAATAGCATTAATGCATGACAGAGTACTTACATGCATGGTGAAAATACAAAGTGAGCTGTGGCAATCAGACTACGCTCAATAAACACCATGAGGTTGCCCTTAAAACTTAGTAAACATGCTATCCAACACAAACGGCAGAAGCAAGAGAATGGAAGAATAACCAAACCGAGGGAAAGGAATCTTAAAAGCGACAAAGCGGAGCGAAGTCATATGGCAAACATTACTTCTAAGCAAGAAATTAAAGGAGAAAAACCCCAAATAACAAAGTGATTACTTTACCAGAAGCTTGGCTACCCAAAAAAAAATTGAAACCAGCTAACTCAATTCATTTTAGAGGCAGTAACATCTCTTCTTCTAGCAACTTTAAATGTTTCATTATTTTGGAGGGCAAAATATAGAAGAGAGTGATTTTGCAATGGCACCCGGTGTGTTGCAATTCGCAAGACCAGTTAAATCCAGAAACATATCCCTGAGACATCACGGGCAAGAACAAGAAACAATTTGATTTGAAGCTCCATGCCTTGCGTTCACATTCATAGGACCGCAAATGTCCAAATCAATTAATTGCAATAGAAATTAGCTCCTGATGCCTTTTCCAAATTGTTTTCCTTTAGCTTTTCCACCTAGACAATGTTCACAAATGGACTCCTCCACATGTTAAATTTAGCCAGTAAAACCTTTTTTTGCTAGCCTTTGCATATGCTGTGGGCCCATATGATCGAGTCTAGCATGTCAACTTTTCAAACCATCCTTATGATTAAGTGAGAAAGCTAACATGGATAGCTAACGATTAAAGGAACACAAAGTATCTTATTCGACTCATTGTGAGGTGCTTTCTTAGGCTTAGTGCAACCAGTAGCATAATGACCCTTTGATCGCAAAGCGACCCTTTTTATCACACTGGAAACTATCAGTTTATTCATAGTTTTATTTCTTTCACACTTTCTATCGCCTTGTTGGTTATCATTTTAGGTTTCTTGTCTGGCCCAACCTCGCCTTTCATAAATCAATAGAATATCTCATTAGATTTGAAAACAAGTTACCAAATATAAGTATTCATCAAATATGTTTGTTTTACAATTAAATAGACAGTATATACACAAATATATACATAAATGGAAAAACTTCAAATCTCTTTTTAGATATACTTATATATATATGAATAGGATATCTTATTTAGATCTTAAAAAAATAATTTTCATCTTTTTAAGTACATAATTAGCCGAGGATCTTGGAAACAGCCTCTCTATCTTCACAAGGTAGAGGTAAGGTCTGCGTACACACTACCCTCCCCACCCCAGACCCCACAAGGTGCCCACAATGTGGGATAATACTGGATATGTTGTTGTTGTTGTTAAGTATGTAATTTTCGACTTTCAATGAACTATTGAAGCCATCGAGAGAGTACCAAATGCTGGCGGTGACGAAGGTTACCAACTTTCGATTGACACGACTTGCTTAGCTTACTAAACTAGCAACAACAGAGTAAGCTCCCATATCCATGAAGGAATGCTTTCCGACAGAGGAAAACTTAGTGTTGCTAAGCTTGCAATTAAAGAGTAAGATGCATGAAATATTCTTAAAAGAGATTCTTCAAAATTTTGTTATCTTCCTTATGATAGAAATCTGAATCAGTAACAAAGGAATATTTCAGAATCAATAGGCTCATTTTCTTTCTTTCTCTCGTCAACTAGGAAAGGTTCCTTATTTTTTATCTTGGAAAAATATCGCTGAAAATAATCAAGACATAATAAATTATTTAATAATAGAATTAGTTAGAAGAAAATTATTTTTCAATATTCAAAAATAATTATAAACAATGAAATATTCAACCACGAGTGGGCATCGCTGTGCAACCAGCCTTGTCATCTTCTTGCCCAGCGGGTCAAACACGACCCATTTGCCTATAAATGGTTCATCGTGACACAATTTATATGTTTCTCCATTTTTTGCCACTTTGATCCAATTAAAATACAACATTTTGTCTCAAACATATTTTAGGATTAATTTCAAGCATTAATTGCTCAAAAAATCATCAAATACTTCTCATGACAGGTAGGGCTGATTTTTCGGCCAAAACCCACAAGTTTTGACCAAATCTCTCCAATTAAAACACTGAATTTATGTACTAAACTTATTTTAGGATTCATTTGGATCATCAAATTCAAGCAAAACCGTTCAAATATTGACCCATAAGATAAAGTAAATGATGATATTTTTCTTAACCAAACCGAATAGATTCTTTTGGCGGTGGTTTGACCAATTGAACTTTAATTCCAGAAAATACGAGATCTAGCAGAAATTGTTCTTTTTTTATCCCAGAATCCAATATTTTAAGTACAAAGAGGGTTCTATCATCTAATGGAGGATTGATGAAATATTGGGCTTAGCCTGATTTGAACTAGCGTAGACATATTGCCAACGAATATACCGTTTGTCCTCATTAACCGCACTAGCATCAACCCCGAAAGAATCAATTTTAGATTTATTGGCTTCCTTAAAATCCGATCAAATCCAATCTTTAAAATTCAATAACTCACAAACACATGGCCAAAAACTATGATCTATATATCATTGTAAAGATCTCGATGAGCTCTACAATAATCTAAGATTTCATGGGAAAACTAAGCAAATGAATAAAATCAATGCAATGTAGTTCGAGATTAGCACATTAAAATCCTAAAATTCATGTATTGCATATAAATCATGTAAACAACCGAACGACAAGCTATGGTTATAATACAAATGAATACAAGTTTTCCGTGGCAGAAGCAAATCCTTAGCAACTACAACTTGTAATTAGGGATCACAAAACAGATGAATTCCTTGGTTTTCACTACCTAATTACCCCCTTAGATGCAAAGAGTATTTCATCAAAAACCCTAGTCTATCTCTTAATGGAAGAACCTATTTTCCAACATGCATAGTGGTGTATTTATAGGCAAACTATGGTTTAGCCGTTTAGGTGAAGGATTAGCTAATAACCAATAAGCTAATCAACACCCCTTATGGGTTAACTAGGCCTAATAATATTTTCTAATACCAACAAGAGGAAGAAACAAAAGCCCTAAGGTTTCAAACCAAAATTGCTAAAAATATCACATGAATTAATAGCAAGAAATTGACTGGATTAACAAATTCTGAAACTTCGTAAAAATGCATTTTGATCCTAATATTGAAAAATATTATTAGGCCTAGTACATCCATAAGGGGTGCTAATTAGCTTATTGGGCCATTAGGTAATCTTTCACCTAAACCCTAAAAATATTGCCTATAAATACAGCACTATGGGTGCTGGGAAAACATACTCTTTACGTTAAGAGATAAACGACTAGACTTTTGAAGAGAAAAAAATACTATTTTCATCTAGAGGACATTTAGGCTATGGAAATAGAAAGCTCGTTCACTTAGTTGAGGATTCTCAACGACAAGTAATTCTAGTCATGATTGTAAGAGACCATCCTTCCTCCCGAAAAAACTTGTAAGTCTCCTAAACAAGTTTTTTACATAATTCTTCATTAGTATAAGATTCATAGGCTTGATTTTTAGTTCTTTACATGACTTTTGTGCAATATATAATGTTTAGAGCTTTTATTTATGCGTTAATACCGAAAGCTTATTGCATTATCTTATGTTTGAGTTTTGCCGAGGGCCTGTGCACCCCCGGGATTAGTCGGGTCTCGAAGAGACTCGGACACCAAGTGCAAAATCAAAAAAAATATCTTATGTTTGAGGTTTGCATAATTTTTGCATGAAACCTTAGGAATTTTGTGGAGTTTGTCAATATTATTCTGTAAGTTATTGAATTTTAAAGTTTCAAGGTTTTATTATCACAAATTTAATCCTAAAAATTCAATAATTCGAGTTTCGTGCATTTTTTGTACAATTTTTATTAAGTAGACCAAGGGACTCAATTCAAATGCCTATAGTGTCTGAATACATTTGTACAACATTATCCTATAAGATAAAGACATACACTCCACGGGAAAACGGAGAGAATGTTGCTCCACTGGAAAACGGAGAGAATGTTGTAGCACATGTTTCACACCATGCGTGAAAATATCGACCAAAAGAGTTAACATGTATTTTATCTCGACTTATTGTTGTGTGAGACCCTATCGAGTAGACAAGTACCCCCATGAATCCTATCAGTTGCATAAAGATATCATTTTGCACTAGACTAACTTACATCTCTATCTTTCATCCAATGAACAAATAATAAGATCACAGAAGCTAATCCCATAGGCAAATACCTTTACTATAATATCATAACTGAATATCATTTGTACAACATTATCCTATAAGATAAAGACATACGCTCCATGGGAACACAGAGAGATTGTTGCAGCACATGTTTCACACCGTGTGAAAATATCGACCAAAAGAGTTAACATGTATTTTATCTCAACTTATTGTGTGAGACCCTATCGAGTAGACGAGTACCCTCATGGATCCTATCAGTTGATAAAAATATTATTTTGCACTAGACTAACTTACGTCTCTATCTTTCATCCAATGAACAAATAATAAGATCACAAAAGCTAATCCCACAGTCAAATACCTTTACTATGAAAACCTAAAAGCAAAGTACCATAACTTAGTCCTGGCTCACGTGATATGGTCACAAATGTCTTCATCGCTTAAGCCTAGAAACGAGGCACAAAACATGTTGAGCGCTTTGCCTTGATTAGCGAACGCTTCATCGTCTTCATTAAGTCGCTAAGGCATAATTTTCCTTGTCAATGAGCGTAATCCTGAAGATGCAACACTAAACACTTGATATTTCACTTTATCATAATTTTTTTCAATTTCTTTGTCCATATATTTGGTTTCATGCTTATAATATTAGTCTTGGACTACACACACGTACTTGTATTTTTTTCTCCATTTGCACTTATTCATTAAAGCTCGTGCTTTATTTCCGTTTTGTGCTTAAAGCCCCAACGAACCTAAGAGTTTTTTTTGTGCTTTTACACCTTTGATAACACTACTTATCATTGAGCTAAAAGGGCCACAATTGTTCTCTGCAAAATATACTTATAAAAGAAGTTGTTCTCTGCAAAATATTATCTTTAGGTAAATATACATGACTCATAAATTCCACATCTTTTCCATCTGTGAATATACAGGTACCAAAAAATTTCAACTTCCTAATCTCCACCTTTGAAAAATATAACAAAGGCTGAGATTGCAATTTAAAATAAAGGAACACTAAAAAAAAGGGATCTGCCCAATACAACAAGGGTTCAATCTTTATAAACTGAGGTTATTATATGCGTGGATTGTTAAATTAGATTATTCTTTATAAGGTTAATAATAAACTTAGAAAATGAGGCAAGTAACCTGCTACAACAAAAGTTAACTACTTCAAATGCCAATAACATTAGTAAAAAACTACACATTAGTACATATAGCTTAAATCCACGTCAATTGGTTTTGTAGCTCATTATAAATTCATTTTAGGTTTATGTTACATCCCCCAAGAGATTTTCATTTTTACATGTAATAGATTTTAAAATAAAACATATCATATCTTTACATGTCTTTTTTACTTTTTCTTCTATTCAAATTGTAAATGGTTATGCTGAATCATTTCAACCATTCAAAAATAAAAAAAATTCTATGAAATACGAACCTTTCGAGCAGTTTGACAGCTTTATCAACCCAAGACAATGGTTCCCCAGATTGATACATAGCTTTCAGGATCAAATTATGAGATGCGGTATTAGCAACAAGCCCATATTCCTCCATTTGACTAGCTAATCCCAACAAATCATCAGCAGTAGCACCCATCATCAAGTTAGCCCTCAAATAATGATTAAATAGATTAGCATCAGGCTTATTGGGCTTCCCATTTCGATCCAAAGATCTAATCCAAAGCTCAAACAGCTGTTTCATATCCTCCCACCGTTGTGTCGTCATCCAATCAGCAAATAGGTTCATTAAACCTTGCACATCAAGTGTTTGTGAAATTGCCTGAATGCGTGCAGCTGGTGATTGGCGAAGGAATGGTAGTGGGACGACTGAGGAGGAGGAGGGTGCGGTGGATGCAAATGGGGATCGCCAGTTTTCATTGTAAAGTGGGCTGCCGGAGGATGGGTTTGGGGGTAATGGTGTAGTGTTGACTTCCGGTGGAATTCCGGCGAGTTGAGGTTCTTGTGAGAGGAAAGGAACGGTGGTGATTGATCTGTAGTTAGTTAAAGTTCTGATCAAGGGTCGTGATCGAGTGAGAAGTGTCATTGTAAGTGTAAATTTCGGGGGAATAATTTTGCTAGGGTTTAAGGATGTTACTGGGAAATGCTGTTGGGGAAGAGAGAGAGGTTATACGGGGTGTTGTCGTTATTATCTAAACGTTGAGGGGTAGTTTGGTGTAACATAGATCTATTGGTTATATTGCATATTGTTTTGGGCTGGATTTGTTGTAATTGGGCATCTGAGTTTCTAAATATTGGGCCGTTAAGAATGAAAGAACTTATGGGTTCCAACAAAAAGGGGAAAAATTCAAAAATAGCCAGATTTACCATTGGTCGTTGAAAAATAGCTAAGTTTCAAAAGTCATCGAAATTTAGCTACTTTAATCTGCGAAAATACTGTTCAAAATCTGGAAAAATATGTCCGCAAATTTTACTGGAGTTCCAGTATAAATATGGTTGAACTCCCGTAAATTTTACGGGAGTTCCAGGATAACTATGCTGGAACTCCCGCAAATTTTACTGGAGTTCAAGCATAATTATGTTGGAACTCCCGCAAATTTTACGGGAGTTCCAGCAGTATAATTGTCCAGTATAATATACTGGAGTTTAGAGCACTAGTGCTCCAGTCTCCGCAAATTTTACTGGAGTTAGCAAAGTATCCCGGTCCAGCATAATATACTGGAGTTCGTACACAAATGCACTAGAACTTTCGTATATTATACGGGACCGGTCCCTATTGCAGCAAAATAGTGGTTATTTTTCATTGACTTCGTAAACAGCGGCTATTTTTCATTGATCGGTGTGAAAACTGGCTATACCATAAAATTTTATCAACAAAAAGAGAAATATACATGGCAGGTCCTTTTAAAAAATATTTAAGAAGAGGTTAGCAATTTTTATTTATTACATAAAGAGAAGATTTTTTTACATTTAAAGCAATATCTTAAAAATAACCAAATAATTAATTATCATGGAAAAGGCACAAATTATGGGATCTGTGCAATTTCACATTCTCCGTCATCTGATTAAAAGAAATCAGATGCACTCTCTTCATAGTATCTCCTTCTAGCATCTTCTTTCCTCCAATCACTCAATCTATCAAAATATACGCTAAATTAGGTATGAATATTTCTCTCGATCGATCCACAATAGTAAATCACGGAGACTTTCTGCCTTTTACCATGAAATTTGAAATTTTTCCCGGATTTTCATAATTCGCCTCGTTGTTCAGTTATACCATATTTTTCAGAAGAAGTATAAGCAAAAGGTATAGGCAAGCTCATCCGAGACAAAGTGTAAAAAAATATATTTATTTTAATCAAAACATCGTTTATACAACATATACCTTATAATTACACAGTTATTCAACATATACCTTATAATTATTGCCAGTTATTCAGTTATACTATGTATACCATATATCAAAATATGTTTATTCTAACCAAAACATCATTTATACAATATATACCTTACAATTATACCTTTTTTTACACTTTGTCTCAGTTATACCATGTATTCCTACATATAGCTTCATTTTTCAGAAGAAGTATAGGCAAGATCATCCTTTATGTAATATTATAGGGCTTATGGAATGCGGCAGTTACAAATAATAAGACTTGCTGATAATAATGACTAGTTATTTTAATAAAGTCGTAATAGGTAATTGGAATTCGTGATTGAAGTTACCCTATTTAAAGATTTTTGGCTAGAAATATAAATATTTGCTTGCCTAATATGTAAAAGAGATAATGCTGCTATATGTATGGAAATATTCTTACAATTTATCCTATATATGTTTTTTGCTTGTTCAAAAAGGCATATGCAAATTAATGACCAAATTGGAGAATAAAGTTAAGTAAGTGAGTTATGTATGAAGAAAATTATTTTTATTGAAATACAAGTAATTTTTTTATTTATTTTTTGCGTTTGATTAGGTAGCAAATAATATTTGTTTAAAATTTATAAATTTACGCAAATACTATAGAAGACAAAATGAGTAAGGAAGAGGAGAGGGGGAGGAGGGAAGGTGGTTGGTCGGGGTCAAGAGGCGAGAGTGGTAGAGGCAAGGTTAGGGCAAGGCATGGGGGGCTAGGTAGGGGTGGTGTAGGATTTAGAGGTGTCGGTTGAGGTGTGGTGCGGGTGGGAGTGGGACTGGGAGTGGGAAAGGGTTATAAGTTTTGAAAAATATTTTTTTCTCCTCTTGGTTGAAAAGTTATTTTTTCTCGACTGGGTGAAATTAAATTTTACGAGAAAAGTATTTTACTGAATATTTACACCAACCAATTAAATATAAAAAAATTAAAAAATATTCCTAAAAATATAATCCTTCATATCAAACATGCCTAAAGTCGCTCAACTTTGCATATGTATCACATAAAACTAGTAGGAGAAAACAAGAGAGACTTTTTTATGATACTTGGAGAAGAGTGAATTCTTGGTTACAAGAAATTGTTCAAGTGATTTTATGCAATACTAAAAGGTAAAAACTTACCTGCACCGGATGTTTACACCATACCAATGTTTAAAAAAAGTTAAAAAGAATATTTAAATTGATATTTAGGTTCATTGTTTTAATAGGTCTTTACATGACTAATCAATTTGAATATATTTTAATGTGTGTAAAAGTAAATTAGAATAACTTTGAATATAATATTTTATTAACATTAAATGGCAATCAAAATCAGCTATTTTTATTTATGTTTGAATTTGAACAAATACGGTGATGGTTTGCTAACATTAATTTAAAAATCATTCGTTGACTGTTTCATTACGTTAATACCAGTTGATATTTGACTCCTTAATGGAGTAAATGTTAGTAAAATGTCTTTCGTGATTTCTTTTGATTTTGTAACAAAAAAGCACTAATGTCTTGCTTATTTACTTCTTTCATTTGTGCTAGGTTTCTTTCTCATAAATCTTTGTTGTTTCTGTTATTAGTTACACTAGAAGAGCTTATAAATCGTGGGGAATACGCCCAATATTCTTCATCTTGGTGTGGGCGGAATATCCTTAATGGCAGTGTTTTTGATACTCCTCAAGCTAAATTTTTTATTCTCTATAACCATCCAATTTTTACAACAATCTTAAGGATATTTTCACATAGTTATTATGGAGAATAACGCTGTTAATATTGCTGCTGATGCTACTACACATGCTGCACCAACTGTTTTTGTTGTTGACATCACCAATTACCTATGCCAAACCTTTTCCCGATATTTCAAAAATTGAGGCTTTTGATGGAGATAATTTTAAGCGTTGGCACGGACGGGTGCATTCTATTTTGGATATACATGAAGTTGCTTTTGCACTTACTGATCCTAAGTCAACTGAAGCAACTTCCATTTAGATGGACCAATGGTTTCATGCTAATAAGGTATGTATACATGCTATAATTTCTATTCTTTCTAACGAATAGTTCAATGTCTATGTTTCCTACAAGGAGGCAAAAGAAATATGGGAGTCAATGATAACAACGTACACAGTTGAAGATGTTACTAAACAAAAGTTTGTAATTAGAAACTACTACAAGTGGGAGATGACGGGGGAGACTGACATAACTGCATAAATCAACGAATATATCGAATATTACTAAACTCTTCCTGAATAGTTTATTGTTGGTATGTTTATAGAAAAACTTTGTAAATCTTGGAGTGACTACAAACAACAATTGAAACACAAACACAAGTAATTATCACTGAAGGACTTGGTCAAGCATATATAATTGAAAACATAAATCACAAGCAAGTTGTTGCTGACAAAGGAAAGGAGATTGCTACAAGAG
>JASVEL010006712.1:0-73347 GCA_032618575.1 Nicotiana noctiflora
TTCACACTATTCTATTGTTTTTCTTTGTGCCGGACCATATCTCCTGACTATTGTTAGTCCTTCCATCTATTCTCTGGTTCTTATGTTGTTGTCATTATTTCTATTATTTTCTATCGATAGTACTGATATATTATCTCTCTTCTCGTTTTCTTGAGCTAAGGGTCTTCTCGAAAAAACCTCTCCACTCTACTCCCTCAGGGTAGGGATAAGATATGCGTACACTTTACCCTCCCCAGACCCCACTTATGAGATTTTACTAGATAGTTGTTGAGTTGTAGACAAGTATTTGCTTCTTTTTTTTTTTTGTTCCAATTATAACTCCAATTAATAAATCTTCATTATAGTAAGTTTATTTTTAATTTTTATTCAAAATATCTCTAAAAGAAAGAAGCTCACGATGCGAACCATGTGACCTACACCCCCTTCCTTCATGGAGGGGATACCCTGTTATTTCCAATTTTCACATAAAACCTGCCACGCAAAGGCGTATGCAGCTAAATCTATAACTTTTATTCATACCTCATATTTTTGTCCAAAAAAGTCATTAGATATGCATAAATAATTTTTGAACTCATTAAATTAGATGAAACGTGGTAAAATTACGAATATGAACTCATAAGTTAAATCTTAGATTTGTCTTTGCTGCCAGCCGTCCGAAAGCCATAAGTAGAGTGTCTTTAGCTCCTTGAATAAGATAACATCCAAAAGTACCACGATGGGCGGAGTTACTCGATGCCTATGCTGGTGAAAGTAGGATGAATTCACTAGAATTGTTGGGATATGCGCAAGTTGACTCTAACATCACAATTATAAAAAATAAAATAAAAACCAAAAATTAAAGTTTTTACATGCACTTATGTTTATTTAAGAAAACATACACTCAAGGATGCTTGCACCTATTGCAGATTCATGAAGAAGCCTAGAGTGCCTAATATGTCCATTTCTGCAAGAAACTCGGTCACTTTCAAAAAAGTGTTTTAGTCCAAAATATGGCCTTGAACTTAACAGTTAAAGGAATAAATCTATGAAGGTCAAAATTACATATGCTCGAAAGGAAAAAAGAAATAATAAGAAGTTAAGGTTTTTAGGCAACTTGGTTAAGTATAACAACCTTTGGCCCCTAGCCTTTGCTGTCCGTGCAAATACATCATACGCAAACATATTCAGAGAAACAGGCACATTAGCACAGCCAAAACTGACAGAAAGTTGATATTGAATTTGGGTTGGGGGAACAGAAATAGTCCGATCTATGACAATTAAAAAGTGGTCACGGTTTCAAAAGTAACCAAAATTTAGTTATTTTTTATTTTATATAAAATCTGAACAAAAACATCCTTAATGTTACAAAAAAATTCCAACATAATATTTTGAAATTTGATTTTTGTACATATGAGATTCCCAACATAATGTGCTAGAGTTCCAATATAATATGATGTAAATTTATACGTATGGCCTCCATAATACAACATATTATGCTGTGCTAGAACTTTCCGAGTTTCAACTACGGTATTATGCTGGAACTTTCCGTGTATTGGAGTTCCGGCCATAATACAACATATTATGCTATGCTAGAACTTTCCGAGTTTCAACTAGGGTATTATGTTGGAACTTCCGTGTATAATATACTGGAAGTTTATACGCAAGAGTTCCATAATCCAGTATATTATGCTGAAACTTTCCGTGTTTCAACAAAACAACAGCTATTTTTCAGTGACTTGCATACGCTGGCTATTTTTCAATTACCAAATCCAAAAAACGGCAAGCATGTGCTATTTTCACATTGAATGGAGAAATCTGTCTTCTGGTATTACAAAAACTTCTCCTCTGTGGCAAGAATGGTCAGAGAACTATCTAAAAAATGTAGCTCGCAAAAGTTAAAAACCAAAAATGGTAATCAAATAAGATAGAATGAAGCAGAAAATGTATTTGATGCAAACTGCTTCAGCATGAAGAGTGCCTACAGTTTATTCACAATGAGCTGGATATCTCATTGCATTAGCAAAATTGCCGGTCTTTACGCTTCCTAATGGGTGGAAAAAGAATACATAAATATGTTAAAACAAGAACCTTCTAACCAGACACCATCCTCCACAGCTTAATACTAACGAGAACTAAACAATTTACAGCCACTGCTTAAAGGATCGCCCACGGCGTATGAGATGCAACACTACTAAACTTTGTGAACACCAACATCAGCACTCAGGTGTTCCACTAGCAGAGGCAAGCTAGAAGGAGAGGAAAAAGAGTCTACCATTCAAATCCCAGCAAGTTTCGTCAGTGAAGGGCCGAGAAACCGTGTCGACTATGCAATGCAATCTCTGATTCACCTCAGCACCATCTAACCGGCGTATTCCGTGCTGTATTGAAGATCAAAGAGCATGTTTCGTCGATTCTCTGTGCCCAGTCGGATGTTAAACTTTTTGGCCAAGTCCTCGACTCGATCATCAGACTCATAATCCATCTCTCGAGTACATCGCCTTCGGATCTTTTTCAGCATCTCTTTGGAAGGTTTATACTGCGCATGCACCTGCACACACATGAAGCAATAGCATAATTCATTAGCTAAAACAAAAAGCAGGCTCATTTTCTTCACTGACGATTGCAGGGGTCTGTGGAAGTGAAAGCTTTTACCATCTCATCAACTACTGAAATTGCAGCTTTCGGTTCTCGCTTAATAAGATGAGCATCAACAAGTAGAGAATATGTCATTTCATTTGGTTTCACACCTAAATCCATGAAGTGCTCATAGACTTTTGTTGCTTCATCTCTCTGCAACAAGAAAAGATACTTTGTCAATATTCATATAATCATTAAGCTAACAGAAGATTCTATCACCACACAAATGAAAGAATGTAGTTCCGACGTTTTATTATAACAGAACTTGGGATAATGACCTTCACAGATTATTATTTTTTATTGTTGTAATGACCTTAACAGATTATTATTTCCGATTGTTATAATAACCTTCACAGATTATTATTTTTGATTGTTATAATGACCTTAACAGATTATTCCCAGTCAACTGTTTAGCTGATTAACCAATAATAGGACCAAGTAAATGACCTCTAGGTTTAACATCACAGTTTTTTGTCATTAGGCCAGGAAAGAAAAAAGGTACATGGAAGTCTTGGTGAACCCATACTTTGTGCATTCAGATCTAACATTCATTTTTATTTACCTTGCCAAGTTTCGCAAATGCATATATCAGAGCATTGTATGAATGGATATCTGGGACCAATCCAAAAGAAGAATCAATTGCAGCAAATGTCTGATAAGCACGATCAATATCCCATATATTGGCACAGCCTAGAATTACACAATTGAGGGCAGCAACAGACTTGTAAGGGGGGTCTGCTCGGCTCAAATTCTCCAGCTGATAGTAAACCTGAAATCTGTAGAAGTCAGCGGCGATACAAAGTGCAAGGTGACCATATAGAGAACATCCGACTGACTTAAGCAGGTGCAGCAAAATGCTGAGCTGCGAGATATGCAAAGTTCCAAGTTGGGAATTAGACGATCAATTTATTCCCTATTTCAGCATTTGTTTTAGAAGCTGCTAAGAAAAAAAGGGAGTGCTGAAAAAATATGAATAATGCAGCAGGATGAACATACATAAGTAGCAGAAATTTTCAGACCTACTTCACATGTGTCGAGATACTTGATTAATAAAACTTGACGTAAACCAACATTAGGCAGGGTATACTTGAAGAGAAAGAACATACAGAGTCCAAAGTGACAAAACCATTCCTGCAACAAGCAACAGCCAGTGGATTCAAGGTGGTAAACGGAGAAAATAGTTCTGCACTCTCTTCTTTAGAACTACCATAAGCTTTCTCAAACTCATGCAGGGTAGCAAAAGCATTCTGCAATTGTCCCAAAGAAGCATGGGCATATATCTTCGCAAGGAAAGATTCAGGGTTAGGGGCCCTCATTTGCCGTAGTGAGCGCTTAAGGACTTCCCAAGCACCATTAAGGAGTTTAGCATTGTAGGTTCTACCAGCAGTTCCAAGTGCAGCCACAAGCAGTCCTTCATCAACAGAGAGCGAAACAGGGGGCCTCACACTCTCACCTCTAACAACCCATTTCACAAAGAACTCCAAGGAAGAAAAAGCTAGTTCACTATTATCTGCCTGTAGTGCAACATCAGCAAGGTGTGTGCACATGTTCCAAGGCGGCAATAGGCCTTTGTTCTGGTCTGTTTTCTGGCAAAATCAACAAAAGCGGCATCAGAGACTAAAATATATATTAAAAAAGGTGAAGCTTCATGGTAAGAGTTATCTCAACAGAGGCATACATACCTTGCATTTCTCTATTATCGACACCAATATATCCAGCCTGTTGTTGAAGACACAGCTTCGCACACACTCATTAAATACATTCATGGACAGCTTATACCCAGATTTCAAGGCTGAATCAACATATTTCAAGGCATCATCAATAAGATCTGCTTTAAACAGTAAGCCAATAACCAAGTCATATGACTCATCGTCAGGCAAAGCTTCTTTATACTCTTTTCCAGTCTGAATCATCCTGGCACAAGTATTACACAAGAAATCTATCAAATAGCATTAATGCATGACAGAGTACTTACATGCATGGTGAAAATACAAAGTGAGCTGTGGCAATCAGACTACGCTCAATAAACACCATGAGGTTGCCCTTAAAACTTAGTAAACATGCTATCCAACACAAACGGCAGAAGCAAGAGAATGGAAGAATAACCAAACCGAGGGAAAGGAATCTTAAAAGCGACAAAGCGGAGCGAAGTCATATGGCAAACATTACTTCTAAGCAAGAAATTAAAGGAGAAAAACCCCAAATAACAAAGTGATTACTTTACCAGAAGCTTGGCTACCCAAAAAAAAATTGAAACCAGCTAACTCAATTCATTTTAGAGGCAGTAACATCTCTTCTTCTAGCAACTTTAAATGTTTCATTATTTTGGAGGGCAAAATATAGAAGAGAGTGATTTTGCAATGGCACCCGGTGTGTTGCAATTCGCAAGACCAGTTAAATCCAGAAACATATCCCTGAGACATCACGGGCAAGAACAAGAAACAATTTGATTTGAAGCTCCATGCCTTGCGTTCACATTCATAGGACCGCAAATGTCCAAATCAATTAATTGCAATAGAAATTAGCTCCTGATGCCTTTTCCAAATTGTTTTCCTTTAGCTTTTCCACCTAGACAATGTTCACAAATGGACTCCTCCACATGTTAAATTTAGCCAGTAAAACCTTTTTTTGCTAGCCTTTGCATATGCTGTGGGCCCATATGATCGAGTCTAGCATGTCAACTTTTCAAACCATCCTTATGATTAAGTGAGAAAGCTAACATGGATAGCTAACGATTAAAGGAACACAAAGTATCTTATTCGACTCATTGTGAGGTGCTTTCTTAGGCTTAGTGCAACCAGTAGCATAATGACCCTTTGATCGCAAAGCGACCCTTTTTATCACACTGGAAACTATCAGTTTATTCATAGTTTTATTTCTTTCACACTTTCTATCGCCTTGTTGGTTATCATTTTAGGTTTCTTGTCTGGCCCAACCTCGCCTTTCATAAATCAATAGAATATCTCATTAGATTTGAAAACAAGTTACCAAATATAAGTATTCATCAAATATGTTTGTTTTACAATTAAATAGACAGTATATACACAAATATATACATAAATGGAAAAACTTCAAATCTCTTTTTAGATATACTTATATATATATGAATAGGATATCTTATTTAGATCTTAAAAAAATAATTTTCATCTTTTTAAGTACATAATTAGCCGAGGATCTTGGAAACAGCCTCTCTATCTTCACAAGGTAGAGGTAAGGTCTGCGTACACACTACCCTCCCCACCCCAGACCCCACAAGGTGCCCACAATGTGGGATAATACTGGATATGTTGTTGTTGTTGTTAAGTATGTAATTTTCGACTTTCAATGAACTATTGAAGCCATCGAGAGAGTACCAAATGCTGGCGGTGACGAAGGTTACCAACTTTCGATTGACACGACTTGCTTAGCTTACTAAACTAGCAACAACAGAGTAAGCTCCCATATCCATGAAGGAATGCTTTCCGACAGAGGAAAACTTAGTGTTGCTAAGCTTGCAATTAAAGAGTAAGATGCATGAAATATTCTTAAAAGAGATTCTTCAAAATTTTGTTATCTTCCTTATGATAGAAATCTGAATCAGTAACAAAGGAATATTTCAGAATCAATAGGCTCATTTTCTTTCTTTCTCTCGTCAACTAGGAAAGGTTCCTTATTTTTTATCTTGGAAAAATATCGCTGAAAATAATCAAGACATAATAAATTATTTAATAATAGAATTAGTTAGAAGAAAATTATTTTTCAATATTCAAAAATAATTATAAACAATGAAATATTCAACCACGAGTGGGCATCGCTGTGCAACCAGCCTTGTCATCTTCTTGCCCAGCGGGTCAAACACGACCCATTTGCCTATAAATGGTTCATCGTGACACAATTTATATGTTTCTCCATTTTTTGCCACTTTGATCCAATTAAAATACAACATTTTGTCTCAAACATATTTTAGGATTAATTTCAAGCATTAATTGCTCAAAAAATCATCAAATACTTCTCATGACAGGTAGGGCTGATTTTTCGGCCAAAACCCACAAGTTTTGACCAAATCTCTCCAATTAAAACACTGAATTTATGTACTAAACTTATTTTAGGATTCATTTGGATCATCAAATTCAAGCAAAACCGTTCAAATATTGACCCATAAGATAAAGTAAATGATGATATTTTTCTTAACCAAACCGAATAGATTCTTTTGGCGGTGGTTTGACCAATTGAACTTTAATTCCAGAAAATACGAGATCTAGCAGAAATTGTTCTTTTTTTATCCCAGAATCCAATATTTTAAGTACAAAGAGGGTTCTATCATCTAATGGAGGATTGATGAAATATTGGGCTTAGCCTGATTTGAACTAGCGTAGACATATTGCCAACGAATATACCGTTTGTCCTCATTAACCGCACTAGCATCAACCCCGAAAGAATCAATTTTAGATTTATTGGCTTCCTTAAAATCCGATCAAATCCAATCTTTAAAATTCAATAACTCACAAACACATGGCCAAAAACTATGATCTATATATCATTGTAAAGATCTCGATGAGCTCTACAATAATCTAAGATTTCATGGGAAAACTAAGCAAATGAATAAAATCAATGCAATGTAGTTCGAGATTAGCACATTAAAATCCTAAAATTCATGTATTGCATATAAATCATGTAAACAACCGAACGACAAGCTATGGTTATAATACAAATGAATACAAGTTTTCCGTGGCAGAAGCAAATCCTTAGCAACTACAACTTGTAATTAGGGATCACAAAACAGATGAATTCCTTGGTTTTCACTACCTAATTACCCCCTTAGATGCAAAGAGTATTTCATCAAAAACCCTAGTCTATCTCTTAATGGAAGAACCTATTTTCCAACATGCATAGTGGTGTATTTATAGGCAAACTATGGTTTAGCCGTTTAGGTGAAGGATTAGCTAATAACCAATAAGCTAATCAACACCCCTTATGGGTTAACTAGGCCTAATAATATTTTCTAATACCAACAAGAGGAAGAAACAAAAGCCCTAAGGTTTCAAACCAAAATTGCTAAAAATATCACATGAATTAATAGCAAGAAATTGACTGGATTAACAAATTCTGAAACTTCGTAAAAATGCATTTTGATCCTAATATTGAAAAATATTATTAGGCCTAGTACATCCATAAGGGGTGCTAATTAGCTTATTGGGCCATTAGGTAATCTTTCACCTAAACCCTAAAAATATTGCCTATAAATACAGCACTATGGGTGCTGGGAAAACATACTCTTTACGTTAAGAGATAAACGACTAGACTTTTGAAGAGAAAAAAATACTATTTTCATCTAGAGGACATTTAGGCTATGGAAATAGAAAGCTCGTTCACTTAGTTGAGGATTCTCAACGACAAGTAATTCTAGTCATGATTGTAAGAGACCATCCTTCCTCCCGAAAAAACTTGTAAGTCTCCTAAACAAGTTTTTTACATAATTCTTCATTAGTATAAGATTCATAGGCTTGATTTTTAGTTCTTTACATGACTTTTGTGCAATATATAATGTTTAGAGCTTTTATTTATGCGTTAATACCGAAAGCTTATTGCATTATCTTATGTTTGAGTTTTGCCGAGGGCCTGTGCACCCCCGGGATTAGTCGGGTCTCGAAGAGACTCGGACACCAAGTGCAAAATCAAAAAAAATATCTTATGTTTGAGGTTTGCATAATTTTTGCATGAAACCTTAGGAATTTTGTGGAGTTTGTCAATATTATTCTGTAAGTTATTGAATTTTAAAGTTTCAAGGTTTTATTATCACAAATTTAATCCTAAAAATTCAATAATTCGAGTTTCGTGCATTTTTTGTACAATTTTTATTAAGTAGACCAAGGGACTCAATTCAAATGCCTATAGTGTCTGAATACATTTGTACAACATTATCCTATAAGATAAAGACATACACTCCACGGGAAAACGGAGAGAATGTTGCTCCACTGGAAAACGGAGAGAATGTTGTAGCACATGTTTCACACCATGCGTGAAAATATCGACCAAAAGAGTTAACATGTATTTTATCTCGACTTATTGTTGTGTGAGACCCTATCGAGTAGACAAGTACCCCCATGAATCCTATCAGTTGCATAAAGATATCATTTTGCACTAGACTAACTTACATCTCTATCTTTCATCCAATGAACAAATAATAAGATCACAGAAGCTAATCCCATAGGCAAATACCTTTACTATAATATCATAACTGAATATCATTTGTACAACATTATCCTATAAGATAAAGACATACGCTCCATGGGAACACAGAGAGATTGTTGCAGCACATGTTTCACACCGTGTGAAAATATCGACCAAAAGAGTTAACATGTATTTTATCTCAACTTATTGTGTGAGACCCTATCGAGTAGACGAGTACCCTCATGGATCCTATCAGTTGATAAAAATATTATTTTGCACTAGACTAACTTACGTCTCTATCTTTCATCCAATGAACAAATAATAAGATCACAAAAGCTAATCCCACAGTCAAATACCTTTACTATGAAAACCTAAAAGCAAAGTACCATAACTTAGTCCTGGCTCACGTGATATGGTCACAAATGTCTTCATCGCTTAAGCCTAGAAACGAGGCACAAAACATGTTGAGCGCTTTGCCTTGATTAGCGAACGCTTCATCGTCTTCATTAAGTCGCTAAGGCATAATTTTCCTTGTCAATGAGCGTAATCCTGAAGATGCAACACTAAACACTTGATATTTCACTTTATCATAATTTTTTTCAATTTCTTTGTCCATATATTTGGTTTCATGCTTATAATATTAGTCTTGGACTACACACACGTACTTGTATTTTTTTCTCCATTTGCACTTATTCATTAAAGCTCGTGCTTTATTTCCGTTTTGTGCTTAAAGCCCCAACGAACCTAAGAGTTTTTTTTGTGCTTTTACACCTTTGATAACACTACTTATCATTGAGCTAAAAGGGCCACAATTGTTCTCTGCAAAATATACTTATAAAAGAAGTTGTTCTCTGCAAAATATTATCTTTAGGTAAATATACATGACTCATAAATTCCACATCTTTTCCATCTGTGAATATACAGGTACCAAAAAATTTCAACTTCCTAATCTCCACCTTTGAAAAATATAACAAAGGCTGAGATTGCAATTTAAAATAAAGGAACACTAAAAAAAAGGGATCTGCCCAATACAACAAGGGTTCAATCTTTATAAACTGAGGTTATTATATGCGTGGATTGTTAAATTAGATTATTCTTTATAAGGTTAATAATAAACTTAGAAAATGAGGCAAGTAACCTGCTACAACAAAAGTTAACTACTTCAAATGCCAATAACATTAGTAAAAAACTACACATTAGTACATATAGCTTAAATCCACGTCAATTGGTTTTGTAGCTCATTATAAATTCATTTTAGGTTTATGTTACATCCCCCAAGAGATTTTCATTTTTACATGTAATAGATTTTAAAATAAAACATATCATATCTTTACATGTCTTTTTTACTTTTTCTTCTATTCAAATTGTAAATGGTTATGCTGAATCATTTCAACCATTCAAAAATAAAAAAAATTCTATGAAATACGAACCTTTCGAGCAGTTTGACAGCTTTATCAACCCAAGACAATGGTTCCCCAGATTGATACATAGCTTTCAGGATCAAATTATGAGATGCGGTATTAGCAACAAGCCCATATTCCTCCATTTGACTAGCTAATCCCAACAAATCATCAGCAGTAGCACCCATCATCAAGTTAGCCCTCAAATAATGATTAAATAGATTAGCATCAGGCTTATTGGGCTTCCCATTTCGATCCAAAGATCTAATCCAAAGCTCAAACAGCTGTTTCATATCCTCCCACCGTTGTGTCGTCATCCAATCAGCAAATAGGTTCATTAAACCTTGCACATCAAGTGTTTGTGAAATTGCCTGAATGCGTGCAGCTGGTGATTGGCGAAGGAATGGTAGTGGGACGACTGAGGAGGAGGAGGGTGCGGTGGATGCAAATGGGGATCGCCAGTTTTCATTGTAAAGTGGGCTGCCGGAGGATGGGTTTGGGGGTAATGGTGTAGTGTTGACTTCCGGTGGAATTCCGGCGAGTTGAGGTTCTTGTGAGAGGAAAGGAACGGTGGTGATTGATCTGTAGTTAGTTAAAGTTCTGATCAAGGGTCGTGATCGAGTGAGAAGTGTCATTGTAAGTGTAAATTTCGGGGGAATAATTTTGCTAGGGTTTAAGGATGTTACTGGGAAATGCTGTTGGGGAAGAGAGAGAGGTTATACGGGGTGTTGTCGTTATTATCTAAACGTTGAGGGGTAGTTTGGTGTAACATAGATCTATTGGTTATATTGCATATTGTTTTGGGCTGGATTTGTTGTAATTGGGCATCTGAGTTTCTAAATATTGGGCCGTTAAGAATGAAAGAACTTATGGGTTCCAACAAAAAGGGGAAAAATTCAAAAATAGCCAGATTTACCATTGGTCGTTGAAAAATAGCTAAGTTTCAAAAGTCATCGAAATTTAGCTACTTTAATCTGCGAAAATACTGTTCAAAATCTGGAAAAATATGTCCGCAAATTTTACTGGAGTTCCAGTATAAATATGGTTGAACTCCCGTAAATTTTACGGGAGTTCCAGGATAACTATGCTGGAACTCCCGCAAATTTTACTGGAGTTCAAGCATTATTATGCTGGAACTCCCGCAAATTTTACGGGATTTCCAGCAGTATAATTGTCCAGTATAATATACTGGAGTTTAGAGCACTAGTGCTCCAGTCTCCCGCAAATTTTACAGGAGTTAGCAAAGTATACCGGTCCAGCATAATATACTGGAGTTCGTACACAAATGCACTAGAACTTTCGTATATTATACGGGACCGGTCCCTATTGCAGCAAAATAGTGGTTATTTTTCATTGACTTCGTAAACAGCGGCTATTTTTCATTGATCGGTGTGAAAACTGGCTATACCATAAAATTTTATCAACAAAAAGAGAAATATACATGGCAGGTCCTTTTAAAAAATATTTAAGAAGAGGTTAGCAATTTTTATTTATTACATAAAGAGAAGATTTTTTTACATTTAAAGCAATATCTTAAAAATAACCAAATAATTAATTATCATGGAAAAGGCACAAATTATGGGATCTGTGCAATTTCACATTCTCCGTCATCTGATTAAAAGAAATCAGATGCACTCTCTTCATAGTATCTCCTTCTAGCATCTTCTTTCCTCCAATCACTCAATCTATCAAAATATACGCTAAATTAGGTATGAATATTTCTCTCGATCGATCCACAATAGTAAATCACGGAGACTTTCTGCCTTTTACCATGAAATTTGAAATTTTTCCCGGATTTTCATAATTCGCCTCGTTGTTCAGTTATACCATATTTTTCAGAAGAAGTATAAGCAAAAGGTATAGGCAAGCTCATCCGAGACAAAGTGTAAAAAAATATATTTATTTTAATCAAAACATCGTTTATACAACATATACCTTATAATTACACAGTTATTCAACATATACCTTATAATTATTGCCAGTTATTCAGTTATACTATGTATACCATATATCAAAATATGTTTATTCTAACCAAAACATCATTTATACAATATATACCTTACAATTATACCTTTTTTTACACTTTGTCTCAGTTATACCATGTATTCCTACATATAGCTTCATTTTTCAGAAGAAGTATAGGCAAGATCATCCTTTATGTAATATTATAGGGCTTATGGAATGCGGCAGTTACAAATAATAAGACTTGCTGATAATAATGACTAGTTATTTTAATAAAGTCGTAATAGGTAATTGGAATTCGTGATTGAAGTTACCCTATTTAAAGATTTTTGGCTAGAAATATAAATATTTGCTTGCCTAATATGTAAAAGAGATAATGCTGCTATATGTATGGAAATATTCTTACAATTTATCCTATATATGTTTTTTGCTTGTTCAAAAAGGCATATGCAAATTAATGACCAAATTGGAGAATAAAGTTAAGTAAGTGAGTTATGTATGAAGAAAATTATTTTTATTGAAATACAAGTAATTTTTTTATTTATTTTTTGCGTTTGATTAGGTAGCAAATAATATTTGTTTAAAATTTATAAATTTACGCAAATACTATAGAAGACAAAATGAGTAAGGAAGAGGAGAGGGGGAGGAGGGAAGGTGGTTGGTCGGGGTCAAGAGGCGAGAGTGGTAGAGGCAAGGTTAGGGCAAGGCATGGGGGGCTAGGTAGGGGTGGTGTAGGATTTAGAGGTGTCGGTTGAGGTGTGGTGCGGGTGGGAGTGGGACTGGGAGTGGGAAAGGGTTATAAGTTTTGAAAAATATTTTTTTCTCCTCTTGGTTGAAAAGTTATTTTTTCTCGACTGGGTGAAATTAAATTTTACGAGAAAAGTATTTTACTGAATATTTACACCAACCAATTAAATATAAAAAAATTAAAAAATATTCCTAAAAATATAATCCTTCATATCAAACATGCCTAAAGTCGCTCAACTTTGCATATGTATCACATAAAACTAGTAGGAGAAAACAAGAGAGACTTTTTTATGATACTTGGAGAAGAGTGAATTCTTGGTTACAAGAAATTGTTCAAGTGATTTTATGCAATACTAAAAGGTAAAAACTTACCTGCACCGGATGTTTACACCATACCAATGTTTAAAAAAAGTTAAAAAGAATATTTAAATTGATATTTAGGTTCATTGTTTTAATAGGTCTTTACATGACTAATCAATTTGAATATATTTTAATGTGTGTAAAAGTAAATTAGAATAACTTTGAATATAATATTTTATTAACATTAAATGGCAATCAAAATCAGCTATTTTTATTTATGTTTGAATTTGAACAAATACGGTGATGGTTTGCTAACATTAATTTAAAAATCATTCGTTGACTGTTTCATTACGTTAATACCAGTTGATATTTGACTCCTTAATGGAGTAAATGTTAGTAAAATGTCTTTCGTGATTTCTTTTGATTTTGTAACAAAAAAGCACTAATGTCTTGCTTATTTACTTCTTTCATTTGTGCTAGGTTTCTTTCTCATAAATCTTTGTTGTTTCTGTTATTAGTTACACTAGAAGAGCTTATAAATCGTGGGGAATACGCCCAATATTCTTCATCTTGGTGTGGGCGGAATATCCTTAATGGCAGTGTTTTTGATACTCCTCAAGCTAAATTTTTTATTCTCTATAACCATCCAATTTTTACAACAATCTTAAGGATATTTTCACATAGTTATTATGGAGAATAACGCTGTTAATATTGCTGCTGATGCTACTACACATGCTGCACCAACTGTTTTTGTTGTTGACATCACCAATTACCTATGCCAAACCTTTTCCCGATATTTCAAAAATTGAGGCTTTTGATGGAGATAATTTTAAGCGTTGGCACGGACGGGTGCATTCTATTTTGGATATACATGAAGTTGCTTTTGCACTTACTGATCCTAAGTCAACTGAAGCAACTTCCATTTAGATGGACCAATGGTTTCATGCTAATAAGGTATGTATACATGCTATAATTTCTATTCTTTCTAACGAATAGTTCAATGTCTATGTTTCCTACAAGGAGGCAAAAGAAATATGGGAGTCAATGATAACAACGTACACAGTTGAAGATGTTACTAAACAAAAGTTTGTAATTAGAAACTACTACAAGTGGGAGATGACGGGGGAGACTGACATAACTGCATAAATCAACGAATATATCGAATATTACTAAACTCTTCCTGAATAGTTTATTGTTGGTATGTTTATAGAAAAACTTTGTAAATCTTGGAGTGACTACAAACAACAATTGAAACACAAACACAAGTAATTATCACTGAAGGACTTGGTCAAGCATATATAATTGAAAACATAAATCACAAGCAAGTTGTTGCTGACAAAGGAAAGGAGATTGCTACAAGAGCCAACCTGGTGGAGAATAGTAAGCGACAGAACAAATAAAATAACAGATATGATAAAGAAAATGATTATAAGCCCAAAACCAACAATCAAACCTTCAAGAAAAAAAGGTAATTGCTTTGTGTGTGGCAAACCTCGCTATTATGTTGCTCAATGCCGGAAGAGGGGTGGGGATGACAATCCCGCTAAGGCTAAAGTATATTTAACTGAAGTCAAAAAGGATGACATAATTATTGTAATTATTTTCCAAGTGAACCTTGTGGCCAATGTGAAAGACTGGTGTTAGATTCTGGTGCCACTAGGCACATATGTGCTAACAAAAAAGACTTTGTGTCTTACTGTTACGATCCAGATTTCCCATCATCAGAGTCGTGATGGCGCCTACTCGTAATATCTAGGCAAGCCAACTTATTTACCTTTTCATCGCTAAACAATTATCTGAACAGTTTATAGCATCAACATAGAACATGAAATCTTCTAAGAACAATATGTAAGTATAAACATAATTCATACCAGGATCTTGAACATGATAATCTTACATATAATCGTAATAGAAAAACATACCTGAAGCGGGATCCATTATCTTGAAGCGGAAGCGTTAATTGATAAATCGGTTTCTCTCCCCTTGCCCTAACTTTCGTTACCGCCGACGTTAGAGATGGAAGAGAGGAAAAGCAGTAACCCTAATGGGTGGGAAGAGGAACAATTTATAGATGTTCTCAGTTAATCTGGTACGTCCATCAAGTAACCAATCGGACGGATGAGATTTGTTCATTAATTAAATATTAATTATGGGCCTTAACCTATTGGGCCACATTATTCGTAAGAATTAACTTACATTCTCCCACTTGGCCCAATAATCACATAATATTAATATTTAATATAGGAACATTAGTTGCGCATAAACAAATCTCTTCTATAATGTCCATCATAAATACCACAATACGATAAACTAGTAAATGTGAGTTATGGCGGTTATACATAATTTGTCTACATACTCCCTTCCATATACTACAACATTAGTAATTTACCGTATCAGGTTCATAAGCTATAAAATTTTATGGTCCACAATAATGTCTCCTTGAGACTTATCCTGTAATATCTCAAAACAATAATGTGCACACCATTATGAGAAAAAGGAAATCACTAATGTATATGAGAAACATATAAATGAGCTCAGAGTGTCAAAACATCATAAATACATCAATCATAAATACAGCCAAGATCCATTCTATGTACATGTTCTTTAAATATCTTTGGCTGTAAACCTTTCGTTAACGGATCTGCAATCATGAGATTTGTTCTAATATGCTCAAGTGACACTCTTTGTTTCTGAACTTCCTCCTTGACGGTAAAGTACTTTAATTCCATATACTTGGCACCTTTGGAGTACTTATCATTCTTGGAGAAGAATACTGCGCAGAATTATCACAATAAATTTTCAGCGTCTTGGTAATGGTGTCGTCAACCACAAGTCCTGAAATAAAGTTTCGCAGCCATAATGTATGAATTGTGGCCTCAAAACATGCCACAAATTCTGCTTCCATCGTGGATGTAGCAATGACAGACTGTTTGGCACTCTTCCACAATATTGCTCCTTCAGCTAATTAGAACAAATAACCAAACGTGGATTTTCTAGTGTCAATACATCTAGCGAAATCTAAATCCGAGTATCCAACAACTTCCAAATGCTTGGATCTCCTATACATGAATATGTAATCCTTCGTTCCTTTCAGGTACCTCAAAACTTTCTTTGCAGCTTTCTAGTGATCAATTCCTGGGTTACTCTGATATCTTCCTAACATTCCGACCGCAAAGCTAATATCCGATCTTGTGCAAGTCTGAGCATACATCAGACTGCCAACAATAGAAGAGTAAGGAATTGATTCCATTTTTTTTCGCTCTACATCATTCTTAGGACATTGCATGAGACTAAATTTGTCCCCTTTTTGAATTGGAACAATTCCTGCTGAACAATTGTTCATGTTAAATCTCACAAGAATTCTTTCGATATAGCCTTTCTGAGACAATCCCAATAATCCTTGTGATCTATCATGGAATATTTCTATTCCTATCACATGGGATGCCTCACCCATATCTTTCATTTCAAAATTCTTAGAGAGAAAATCTTTAGTCTCACGCAATATACCCAAGTCATTAGCAGCAAGTAGAATATCATCAACATATAGGACTAAAAATATAAACTTGCTCCCACTAATCTTTTGGTATATACACCGATCAACGGTATTTTTCACAAATCCAAAAGATGTTATGGTATCATTGAACTTTATATACCATTGTCGTGAGGTTTGTTTAAGTCCATATATTGACTTCTTCAGTTTACACACCATTTGCCCTTTCCCTTTAGTTTCGAAACCCTCTGGTTGGTCCATATACACTTCCTCCTCGAGATCTCCATTAAGAAAGGCAGTTTTCACATCCATTTGGTGTAACTCCAAATCATAATGAGCCACCAAAGCCATAATAATTCTTAACGAGTCTTTCTTTGAGACCGATGAAAAGGTCTCTTTATAATCAATGCCTCATTTCTGAGTATAACCCTTGGCAACAAGTCTGGCTTTATATCTCTCAATATTGCCATTTGAATCGCGTTTGGTCTTAAAGACCCATCTACACCCGATTCTTTTAGAACTTTCAGGCAATTCAACGAGATCCCGGACTTTATTGTATTCCATGGATTTTAACTCTTCCTTCATGGCATCAATCCATTTGTCAGACTCATTACTTTCTATGGCTTGTGAAAATGAAACCGGATCCTTATTAAGACCAATATCAAAATCCGACTCTTGCAAATAAACCACGTAATCATCCAAAATAGCCGATTTTCTAACTCTTTGAGATTTTCTTAATGGCATTTCTTGTGGTTCATTTGTGTCGGATATTTGTGAGTTAGTTTCTTCATGAAGTGTTTCATCCAAATGTTGCTCGGCGTTGTCAAAGTGTTCTTCAACAACTGGAACAATATTTGGTATTTGTGTGGAAGTAGGCATATTTCTGGGTAATAGAATATTGACCCTTACCTCTTTAATTTCCACACTTTGCTTTTCAACACTCCCACTAACTTCACCATTCTCAATGAATCTTGCATTACCGGTTTCAACAATTCTTGAACTATGGTTTAGACAGTAAAACACATACCCTTTAGATTTCTCTGGGTAACCAATAAAGTAACCACTTACTGTTCGAGAATCTAATTTCTTTTCTTGTGGATTATAGACTCTAGCTTCCGCTGGGCAACCCCAAACATGCAGGTGCCTTAAACTAGGTTTCCTTCCTGTCCATAGTTCAAAAGGGGTCTTTGGAGCTGCCTTACTAGGAACCATGTTTAATAAATATACAGCGGTTTTAAGAGCATACATCCACAATGATTTGGGTAACGAGGAATTACTTATCATGCTCCTAACCATGTCCATAAGTGTTCGATTACGCCTTTCTGGCAACACCATTTTGTTGAGGTGTTCCTGGCATAGTATATCGTGCACATATGCCACGTTCCTCGAGGAACTTTTCAAATGGACCTGTACATTGTCTTGACTCATTATATTTTCCATAATATTCACCACCTCTATCTGACCTAATAATTTTCACATTTTTATCTAATTGCCTTTCAACCTCATTTACAAACACCATGAGAGCATGTGTTGCTTGAGATTTTTTTTCTTTCAGCAAATAGATGTATCCATAACGTGAAAAATTATCGATAAAAGTGATAAAATATTTTTCTCCACCAAAAGATGGAACATCAAAGGGTCCACAAATATCGGTGTGTATAATTTCAAGAAGCTGGGTGCTTATTGTGGCACCTTTCTTACTATGCTTGGTTTGCTTTCCCTTAATGCAATCCAAACATATAGTAAGATCAGCAAAATTTAGATTCGGAAGAATCTCATTCTTTACTAATCTCTCTAACCTTTCTTTGGATATATGACCCAAATATCCGTGCCACAAGTAAGCAGAACTTTCATCTAGTGAACTACGTTTAATTCCAACATTATGTTGAACATTAAGAAGGGATTCAGAAAAACCAATATCGAGCTTCAATTTATATAAACCATCACTAAGAAAACCAGAACCATAAAAAATAGCATTTTTATATAAATTGAAACATCTATTTCCAAACTTAAAATCAAATCCAGAAACATCAAGTCTTGAAAGAGAAATCAAATTCCTAGAAATTGAAGGTACATAAAGAGTCTATAATATATCAAGGTGACGTCCAGTCTCCATGATCAAACGATAAGTCCCTATGCCTTCAATTGGAGCCTTCATACGATTTCCCATGAACAAGAAATCCTTATTTGGATTTGTGGTTTGGATCGTAAGGAATCCCTACAACATAGTAGATACATGAGCAGTTGCACCAGAATCAAGCCTCCAAGTATTATTAGGAACTTCTACCAAATTTGATTCAAAACATACAAAAGCACTAATTGTACCTTTCTTTTCGAACCAAACTTTACGTTTCAGGCAATCTTTCTGATAGTGTCCTTCCTTATTACAGAAACGACACGTATCTGCCTTACGCTCCTTGTTAGCATCCTGTTGAGCTTTAGCAGGTGCTTTCTTCTTCTTGAACTTGCTGACCTTCACTTTAAGTCCTTTACCAGCTCCTTGACCCATGAGGTTAATTGAATGACTCACTTGTTTCTTAAGTCTTGACTCCTCCTGAGTAAGTATACTGGACAATTCACTAACATTCCAATTATCCTTAATAGTATTATAGATAATTTGAAAAGGTCCATACTCAGGAGGTAACGAGTTTCAGAATAAACTGAACCAGGAAGGAGTCATCCACTTTCATCCCCAAGGTGTGAAGTCTTGCTGCAATGTTAGTCATCTCGATGATATGATTTTTCATACTACGCGACCCATCAAACTTCATGGTCGTGAGTTCAGCCATTAGTGTACCAATGAGAGACTTATCTACAGAACGAAAACGTTCTTCCACAAACTTCAGGTATTCCCTAGCACTTTCTGTTTGTGGAATAGTACTCTTAATGTTGTTGGCAATATTCATTCGCATAAACATAAGGCTTAGCCTGTTAGAGCGTTCCCATGCTTTATGGAATGACTTCTCATCCGCACTGCTCGAATCAGTAATGGCAGCTGGCTTATCATTCAGCAGAGCCAAGTCAAGATCCATCACACCTAAGTAGAACTGGACTTGCTCACGCCATTCAGAGAAGTTCAATCCATTGAACATAGTAACAGACGAAGCAAGCGAGTGAAAAGGAATAGCTGCAAAATAGATAATACATGCTCACAAATCAATATGGATTCAACAAAACAATTAAAGCATATCGCAATTCTCCTTTGGGTAGATATTGCGACATACTATCTTAATTTAGGTGTCATTTAGTCTTTAATAGGTATTTAAATATTTTTAACCAAATATATATGCCATCTTTGGACAAACAATATATATTTGACTAAGAATATAAATTTCACCTCATCATATTCACTATTCATAGAATAATTAATTCACCTTTGGGTAAATCCTTAAGTTCTAGCAATAATAAAAATTAATTTATCCACTAATTTTAAACTATAGGTATTTCATTAATTTCGTAGATAAATTATAATTTTATGTATGCATATTTTCATAAACAAAATAGTTTGGTCACTTTGGTGACTAACAAACTATATAACATAAGTGCACACACAAAATAGAGGTCATAAGATTTTATGCATGTGAATACTTTAAATAATTTAGTTTGATCACTTTTGTGACTAACAAACTATATATACATTAATTACATACATAAAATAAATAATTAATAGTTTTACCAACCTAATAGCCCAAAACACATTACTACACGGCCCAAAAATAAATAACTAGTATCAAATAAACTTAAGATATTAAGACATCATTAACATTACTACCGTATCATCAAATTCTTGCACATACTGTTATCTTCTAATATCACAGTTTATAGAAAAAACAATGGCTTCTTTGATTTGAAAGTCATATTGTAAAATAGGTTTAGCCAAAAAACTAAAGTATTTGCGAAATTGGAATAAACCTTTAACTAAGATGTTTGATTCCTTTTTGCCAGTTCAAACTAAAGGTTACAGATGGCTTCTTTGAAATTGAAATTGGAAGTATTTAAGTCTTTTTGGGGGCATGAGAGACTCGATCTTATTCTGTAGTTTCTCATCAACACACACCTTTTTGAAATACTGATGAAGAAAAGGTAACGTAACTTCATGATAGTAGCAAATTCATAAATACGTAATTTTTTATTTATTTATTGAAGATTATCAGTTCAAACTAACCAGGCTCGTGATACCACATGTAAGTATAAACATAATTTATACCAGGATCTTGAACATGATAATCTTACATATAATCGTAATAGAAAAACATACCTGAAGCGGGATCCATTATCTTGAAGCGAAAGCGTTAATTGATAAATCGGTTTCTCTCCTCTTACCCTAACTTTCGTTACCGCCGACTTTAGAGATGGAAGAGAGAAAAAGCAGTAACCCTAATGGGTGGGGAGATGACCAATTTATAGATGTTCTCAGTTAATCTGGTACGTCCATCAAGTAGCCAATCGGACGGATGAGATTTGTTCATTAATTAAATATTAATTATGGGCCTTAACCTATTGGGCCACATTATTCGTAAGAATTAACTTACACAATAGCGGAAATCTACCTTATAAATATGAATTAAAACGCGGAATAGTCAATAATTACCTCTACCCAAGATTTGGTGTCACGTTACTCACGAGCTTCTACGAATAAACTAAATATAAAGGTCTGAAAGAAATATAACAGCTGTCTATCTTGAAATAATAAGGCAACAGTCAAAAGAAAACACAAAGAAGAGACGTCGGGCCTGCGGACGGCTGCGAGGCTACCTAAGTCTCGTGATAATCATGCTCCCACACTACTGCTGTTGCTACTCCTCAAAACCTGAACTTGTGCAAAAATTCACAGAAGTGTAGCATAAGCATAATCGACCCATGTGTTGGTAAGTGTCTAGCCTAACCCCGGTGAAGTAGTGATGAGGCTAGACTGGACGCCACATAAACCTGTGCAGTTATAAATATACAGCGAAAATCGAATACCAATTAATTAACATCATGAGAGGGGAAACATGCTATGGGGAGATACATTATAAATAGTAATCCATAGTAACAAGCTAAAACAACTTAGATCCACAATGAACAAGGAATCAATACTCAGACAAAAACACATGGCATAAATAAATATTGCGGTGTGCAACCCGCTTCATAATTACCATTGTTGCGGCGTGCAACCCGCTTCACAATACCAGTGTTGCGGCATGCAACCTGACCCATATCATTTATCATGTATCATTGTTGCGACGCACAACCCGACCCTTATATTCTATGGTTGCGGCGTGCAACCCGATCCTCCATATCATTATTGCGACGCGCAACCCGATCCTCAATATCATTTAACTGTCTGACTCCCCAAACAATAGTCACAATTAAGGGGCACAAAAATAAGGTTATATTTAATGAAATCCCTGCAAGGGAAAGAAGCCAACAACTTCAATCAAACGTCCTGGCAAGGGAACAATCAACAACACTTTCTCTTTCTTACTTTTCTTATCTTATAAGTCACTTTAATATTTTGAGCTATCATTCCAAAGAATCGAGTCATTTTGTATACTTTCAATATCCGTATCACAATTCGAGCCAATGCTCCCAAGAATCAAATAATGATTTTACTGTTCATATATTATTCACCACATATAGAAATCCTCCAATAAACACGGAATTCACAACCAAGTCATGATAATCATATTATAAGGACTCACGATCATGCTAGACACCGATATATAGATACTCGTCACTATGCCTATACATCATACTCGATCACAGAGCAATTAGCAACAAGACTCAACTCTTATTTCCTCAAGCTAGAGTTAAACCAAACACTTACCTCGAAGCCTTGAAATCCACTTAATCCTCAACTATTGCTTTACCACGCGGTTCTACCTCAAATTCGCTCGAATCTAATCACAAATTGTTTGATTACTTTAATAAACTCTATATGAATCAATTTGAATGCATGAAAATAGTTTTTCCAAGTTTTATCCCAAAAATTCCAAAATTTCCCTGGGCCCACGTGGTCAAAACTCAAGATTCGAACCAAAATTCGGTTACCCATCCCCCCACGAGTTCAAATATATTATTTATTTTTAAATTGGACCTCAAATCGAGGTCCAACTCCCCAATTTATAGAAAACCTAGGTTCTAACCAAAACCCCCAATTTAACCCATGAAAATCTTTGGTTTTAAGTGAAAAACATGTTTAATGATGTTAAAGATTGGAAAAATTGAGTAAAAATCAAATTACAAGTGATTTAGGATGAAGTTTGCTCTTGAAAAATTATTTATGGTGTTTGGATTTTGAAAGAATGGTGAAAATTCGACTAAGTATAAAATTTGCTGAGCCTCGGATATGGGAATTGCGAACATAGATTCGCATTTGCGAACAATACAGGCATGGGATTTGCGAGATTCGTGTTTGCATTTGCGAACACTAGCCCCCAAAGCAAACTTCTCAGTTGCGAAGAAAGGATCACATTTGCGATCGGGGCCTTCTCGCATTTGTGAGCAAATTACTCGCATTTGTGATCCCTAGCCAAATCCTCAAATTTCGCATTTGCGATGGTGCACTCTTATTTGCAAAGCTCGCATTTGCCAGAAGTCTCCGCAAATGCGAAGCTACTAGAACTGAAAATACTAGATTTTTAAAAATGAGAAAATGCAATCCGATGCCTATCCAAAACTCACCCGAGCCCTCGGGGCTCCAAACAAAACATGCACACAACCTCAAAAATATCCTACGGACTTGCTCGCACGATCAAATCGCCAAAATAACATCAAAATCATTGAATCAAGCCTCAAAACACATGATTCTTCCTCTAAACTTCACAACCTTTCAAACTTTGAACTCATAGTTCGAAACACGTCAAAGGACATCCGATTTCGACAAAACTTTATAGAAAGCACTTAACACATATTTAAGACTTGTACCGGGTGTCATAACAAAAATTCGAGCCCGATACCATAGTCTTTTAATCAATTTTAATTTCTATTTTTCTTAATAATTTCACAGAAAAATTCATATCTCGGGCTCTAGACCTCGAAATTCGACTCCGGGCACATGCCTGAGTCCCATATTTTTCTCAAAAACTTCCGGAATGGTACAATCTCGTGTTCGGGTCCATTTTCCAAAAATGTTGACCAAAGTCAACTATAATCATATTAATATCATAATTATTTAAATTTTTTACAGTATTCACATATTTCAACATAAAAGCTTTTCGGCTATGCGCCCGTACTATGCACGCAAATCAAGGCAAGTAAAAATATGATTTTTAAGGACTCGGAAGCATGAAACGAATGAGGAAGGGTCATCACATCCTCCACCTCTAAAATAACTGTTCATCCTCGAACGGACAAAAGAAAGAAGTACCTGAGTCGGGGAACAAATGTGGATAAAGGCTACATATATCAGACTCGGACTCCCAGGTCGAGGCCTCAGGGGGCTGACCTCTCCACTGAACACAAATAGAGGGAAAACTCTTAGACCTCAACTGACGGACCTACCGGTCTAGAATAGCTACTGGCTCCTCCTCATAAGATAAATCCTTGTCCAACTGGATAGAGCTAAAGTCTAACATATGTGTAGGGTCGTCGTGATACCTCCGAAGTATAAACTCATGAAAAACTGGATGCATGGCTGATAAAATAGGTGGTAATGTTAGTCTATAAGCCACATTTCACACTCGATCAAGAATCTCAAATGGACCAATGTACCTAGGGTAAGCTTGCCCTTCTTTCTGAACCTCATCACGCCCTTCATAGGCGACACCCGGAGCAATACCCGCTCACCATCATAAAATCTACATCTCAGATCTTACAGTCTGCATAACTCTTTTGCCTAGACCGAGCTGCATGCAGCCTCTCTTGAATGATCTTGACCTTATATAAAGCCTCCTGAACTAAGTTTGTACCCAATAACCGAGCCTCTCCCAGCTCAAACCATCCGACTGGAGACCGACATCGCCTACCATACAATGCCTTATATGGAGCCTTCTGAATGCTGGACTGGTAGTTGTTGTTGTAGGCAAATTCTACTAAAGGAAAAAACTGGTCCCACAAGCCTCCAAAGTCAATGACACAAGCTTGGAGCATATCCTCCAAAATTTGAATGGTCCGTTAGAACTGACTGTTCCGTCTGAGGATGGAATGCTGTGCTCATTTGAACCTAGGTGCCCAACTCTTGCTGAACTGCTCTCCAGAAGCACGAGGTAAACTGTGTACCCCATTCTGAAATGATAGATACAGGTACCCCATGAAGGCGACAATCTCCCAGATATAAATCTCAGCTAATCTCTCGGATGAATATGAGACTGCCACTGGAATGAAATACGCTAACTTGGTCAGCCTATCAACAATGACCCAAATAGCATCAAACTTCTTCAAAGTCAACGGAAGTCCAGTAATAAAATCCATGGTAATCCTGTCCCACTTCCACTCGAGAAGCTCAATCCACTAAAACAAATCATCGAGCCTCTGATGCTCATACTTGACTTGCTAACAGTTCAAGCACCGAGCCACATACGCAACAATATCCTTTTTCATCACGCGCCACCAATAATTTTGCCGCAAGTCCAGATACATCTTCGCGGCACCGGGTGAATAAAATACCGAGAACTATGGGCCTCCGCTAAGATCAACTCTCAAATCCCATCAACATAGGCACTCAAAATCGACCCTGTAATCTCAAAACACCATCATCACCTAAGGTCACCTTCGTGGCACCTCCACGCTGCACCGTATCTCTCAGGACACACAAATGGGTATCATCAAAATGCCGATCACGGATACGCTCCAATAGAGAAGAACGAGCGATCATGCATGCCAATACTCAGCTAGGCTTAGAAATATCTAATCTCACAAATCGATTGGCCAAGGCATGAACATCTAAAGCAAGCGGTCTCTGGCTGATCGGGATATAAACAAGACTACCCATGTTGGCAGGCTTCCTATTCAATGCATCGGCCACCACATTGGCCTTAACTGGGTGATATAATATAGTAACATCATAATCTTTCAACGACTCTATCCATCTCCTCTGCATCACATTCAACTCTTTCTGCTTGAACAAGTACTGTAGGCTCTTGTGATCCGTGTACACCTCACACATCACACCATATAGATGACGCCTCCAAATTTTCAAAGCATGAACAACCGTTGTCAACTCTAGGTCATGAACCGGATAATTCTTCTCATAGATCTTCAACTGTCTCGAGGCATATGCAATAACTTTGTCATCCTACATCAACACTGCTCCAATCCTAATACGGAAAGCATCACAATATATTGTGTAAGGCCCTAAACTCGTGGGCAAACCAATACCGGTGTCGTAGTCAGAGCTGTCTTGAGCTTCTGAAAGCTCGCCTCACACTCATCTGACCATCTGAACTGGGCACCTTTCTGGATTAATCTGGTCATCGGGGCTACAATAGACGAAAATCCCTCCATGAATCGATGGTAATAACCTACTAACCCCAAGAAACTCTGAATCTCGATCACTAAAGCTGGTCGAGGCCAATTCTTGACTGCCTTTATCTTCTTTGGGTCCACCTAAATTCCCTTTGCTGATACAATATGAACCAGAAATGCAACTGAACTCAACCAGAACTCGTACTTCAAAAACTTAGCATATAACCGACTATTCTTCAGAGTCTGGAAAACTACTCTAAGGTGCTGGTCATGCTCTTCCTAGCTGCGGGAGTACACCAGAATATTATCTATGAAGACTATCACAAACAAGTCTAGATAAAGCCTAAGCACTCGTTTCGTCAATTCCATAAATGTTGTTGGGGCATTGGTCAACCCAAATGACACGACTAAAAACTCATAGTGCCCATACCGAGTCCGGAATGGTATCTTAGGGACATCAGGAGCTGTAATCCTCAGCTGATGGTAGCCAGATCTCAAGTCTATCTTTGAGAACACCCTTGCTCCCTGAAGCTGGTCAAACAAATTATCAATTATCGGTAGTGGAAATTTGTTCTTTATCGTCACCTTGTTCAATTACCAATAATCAATACACATCCGCATCAAACCATCCTTATTCTTTATAAAAAACACTGGTGCACCCCAAGGAGCAATACTAGACCTGGTAAAACCATTTTCTAGTAAATCCTGCAACTGGTCCTTTAACTCTTTTAACTCTGCCGGGGACATGCGATATGGCAAAATAAAAATCGGATGCGTGCCCGAAACCAGATAAATAGAAAAATCAATATCCCTATCGGGCGACATACCCGGCAGATCTGAAGGGAAAACATCGGGAAAATCCCTAACAATAGGAACAAAGTCAATAGAAGGAACCTCTATGCTGGAGTCGCGGACATATGCCAGATATGCTAAACACCCTTTCTCGACCATGCGTTGAGCCTTAACATATGAAATAACACTACGAGTGGCATGACCTAAGGTCCCTCTCTACTCTAGTCGGGGCAATTCTGGCAAAGCCAAGGTCACGGTCTTGGCGTGGCGATCCAAGATGGCATGATACGGGAATATCCAATCTATCTCCAATATAACGTCAAAATCTACTATATCTAATAGCAGTAGAAATTCAATCAGCATTTGAGAAACCAAATTGCATGACAAGAAAGAACAAATAAGATAATTTTCCTAACTCAATAGAATTTGGGGAACAAGTACAGACATCTTCGTACCTACCCCTCAGACTCTACTAAGTTTGTCCGTGAGTTATGAGACCTATGTAACTTAGTACTCTGATACCAACTTGTGTTTCCTCAGAGACACGATGCAGTGTGGAGGTGCCACAAAGGTGACCTTCGGTGATGATGGTATTTTAAGATTGCAGGGGTGAGTTTGTGTGCCTAATGTTGATGGGATTCGAGAGTTAATCTTAGCGGAGGCCCATAGTTCTCGGTATTCTATTCACCCGGGCATCGCGAAGATATATTAGAACTTCCAGCAGAACTATTGGTGGCGTAGGATGAAAAAGGACATTATTGCATATGTGGCTTGGTACTTGAACTGTCAGCAAGTCAAGTATGAGCATCAGAGGCCCGATGGTTTGTTTCAAAGGATTGATCTTCCCAAGTAGAAGTGGGAGAGGATTACCATGGATTTTCTTACTAGACTTCCATTGACTCGAAAGAAGTTCAATGCTATTTGGATCATTGTTGATAGGCTAACCAAGTCAGCGCATTTCATTCTAGTGACAATCTCATATTCATCCGAGAGATTAGCTGAGATTTATATCCAGGAGATTGTCTGTCTTCATGAGGTGTCGATATCTATCATTTTAGATCGGGGTATGCAGTTTACCTCGCGCTTCTAGAGAGCACATCAGCAAGAGTTGGGCACCCATGTTCATTCGAACACATCATTCCATCCTCAAACAGACGGTCAGTCCAAACGGACTATTCAGATTTTGGAGGATATGCTCCGAGTTTGTGTCATTAACTTTGGAGGCTCATGGGACCAGTTTTTGCCTTTAGCTGAATTCGCCTACAACAACATCTACCAGTCCAACATTTAGAAGGCTCCATATGAGGCATTGTATGGTAGGCGATATCGGTCTCCAGTCGGATGGTTTGAGCTGGGAGAGGCTCGGTTATTGGGTACAGACTTAGTTCAAGAGGCCTTATATAAGGTCAAGATCATTCAGGAGAGGTTGCGTTCAGCTCAGCCTAGGTAGAAGAGTTATGTAGACCGTAAGGTCCGAGACGTGGATTTTATGGTTAGTGAGCGGGTATTGCTCTGGGTGTTGCCTTTGAAGGGTGTGATGAGGTTCAAAAAAAGAGCACGCTTAGCCCTAGGTACATTGGTCCGTTTGAGATTCTTGATCGAGTGAGAAAGGTGTCTTATAGACTAGCATTGTCACCTTTTATCAATCGTGCATCCAGTTTTTCATGTGTCCATGCTTCGGAGGTATCACGGCGACCACATGTGTTAGACTTCAACCCTATCCAGTTGGACAAGGATTTATCTTATGAGGAGGATCCGGTAGCTATTCTAGATCGGCAAGTCCGTTAGTTGAGGTTTAGGAGTACTCCCTCTGTTCGTGTTCAATGGATAGGTCAGCTCTCTGAGGCCTTGACCTGGGAGTCTAAGTCAGATATACGGAGTTGTTATCCTCATTTATTCCCCGACACAGGTACTTCTTTATTTTGTCCGTTCGAGGACGAACGGTTGTTTTAGAGGTGGAGGATGTGACGACCCAAAGGGTCATCACCTGCTTTCTCATTCGTTACGTGCTTCTGAGGCCTTGAAAACCTCATTTTTACTTGCCTCTATATACAGCGTAGTTCGGGCGCGTAGCCAGAAAGCATTTATGTTGAAATATGTGAATTCTGTAAAAAACATTAAAGAATTTTGATATTAATATGAATTTTGGAAAATAGATCCGGATCCGAGATTGTATGGTCCCGGAAGGTTCTGAGAAAAAAAGGGGACTTGGGCATGTGCCCGGAGTCAAATTCCGAGGTTTAGAGCCCGAGATATGAATTTTTCTGTGAAATTATTTTTCTTAAATATTAAAAAAAATAGAAATGAAGATTGATTAAAAAATACCATGGAATCGGGCTCGTATTTTGGTTCCGACGCCCGGTACAAATCTTAAGTATGTGTTAAGCGCTTTTTGTAAAGTTTGGTCGAAATTGGACGTCGTTTGATGTATTTCGGACTATGAGTTCAATGTTTGAAATGTTATGAAGTTTAGAAGAAGAATCATGTGTTTTGAGGCTTGATTCAATGATTTTTATGTTATTTTGGTAATTTGATCGCGCGAGCAAGTCCGTAGGATGTTTTTGAGGTTGTGCGCATGTTTTAGTTTGGAGCCCCGAGGGATCCTGTGAGTTTTGGATAGGCATCAAATTGTATTCTCTCATTTTCAAAAATCTGGTATTTTCAGTTCTGGTATCTTCGCATCTGCAGAGATTTTCTCACAAATGTGAGCGTCGCAAATACGAGTGCACCATCGCAAATCAAATTTTGAGGTTTTGGCTGGGGATCGCAAATGCGAGTAATTTGCTCGCAAATGCGAGAAGGCCCAGATCGCAAATGTGGTTCTTTCTTCACAAATGCGAAGTCTGCTTTGAGGGTCAGTGTTCGCAAATGTGAACACGAATCTCACAATTCCCATCCTGCATTGTTCGTAAATGCGAACCTATGTTCGCAATTCCCATATCCGAGGCCCATCAAATTTTATACTTAGTCGAATTTTCACCATTTTTTCAAAATCCAGACACCATAGGCGAGTTTTCAAGAGCAAACTTCATCCCAAATCACTTGTAAGTTGATTTTTACTCAATTCTTCCAATATCTAACATCATTAAACATGTTTATCAATTGAAATCAAAGATTTTCATTGGTGAAATTGGGAATTTTGGGTAGAACCTAGATTTTCTATAAATTGGGTAGTTAGACCTTGATTTGAGGTCCGATTTCAAAACAAATGATATATTTGAACTCGTGGTGGAACGGGTAACTGGATTTTGGTTCGAACCTCAAGTTTTGACCACGTGTGCCTGGGGGTATTTTTGGAATTTTTGGGATAAAACTTGGGAAACCCATTTTTATGCATTCAAATTGATTCATATAGAGTTTATTAAAGTAATTGAGTGATTTGTGATTGGATTCGAGCCAATTGGAGGTGGAACCGTGAGGTAAAGCAATAGTTGAGGATTAAGTGGATCTCAAGGCTTCGAGGTAAGTGTTTGGTTTAACCCCAGCTTGAGGGAATATGAGTTGAGTCTTGTTGTTAATTGCTATGTGATCGAGTACGATGTATAGTCATGGTGACGAGTATCTATATATCGGTATCTAGCATGACCGCGAGTCCTTATAATGTGATTACCATGACTTGGTTGTGAACTCCGTGTTTATTGGAGGATTTCTATATGTGGTAAATAACATGTGAACAGTAAAATCATTATTTGATTCTTGGGAGCATTGGCTCGAATTGTGATACGGATATTGAATGTATACAAAATGACTTGATTCTTTGGAGCGATGGCTCAAAATAGTAAAGTGACTTATAAGATAAGAAAAGTAAGAAAGAGATGTTGATTGTACCCTTGCCGTACGTTTGGTTGAACTTGTTGGCTTCTTTCCCTTGCCGGGATTTCGTTAAATATTACCTTGTTTTTGTGCCCCTTAATTGTGACTGTTGTTTGGGGAGTCAGACTGTTAAATGATATTGAGGATCGGGTTGTGCACCGTAACAATGATATTGAGGATCGGGTTGCATGCCGCAACTACCCCAAGTTGATGAAGGAGAAGAAGTTGTATATCTTGGTGACTCAAGGACAACTCTTGAAAAAGATAAATTTCTTCTCAAACTCACATTTGGCAAAATTTTGGCATTGAATGATGTGTTGCATGTTCCTAGTATACGAGTCAATTTGGTCTCTGTGGGATTATTAAAAAAATGGGGGTGAGATTTCTTTTGAATTTGATAAGATCGTGTTGACCAAGAATAATAATTTTGTTGGCAACAGTTATTATAACCATGACTTGTATGTACTCAATGTTACCAATGAAGATTGATTGATTCTTTTAATTACTTGATTGATTCTTTTAATTTATGGCATGCTAGATTAGGACATGTTAGTTTATCTTATATTAAAAAAATGCATTCCGAAGGTCTTATTTCAAATATTAATTTTTTCGAATATTGTTAAGTGTAAAGTTTGTAGAGAAGCTAAATAAACTAAGAACTCATGTGCTTCAGTATTGAGAGAATCTCAATCATTATGTTTAATTCGTACTGATTTATGAGACTTGAAACAAACTATGACTAGAGGATGAAAAAAATATTATGTGATTTTTATAGATGATTTTTCAGGATATACAAAAGTTTATTTGTTGAGAAATAAAGATGAAGTTTTTGATAAGTTTTTAATTTATAAATCTAAAGTAGAAAATTAGTTAGATAAGAATATCAAAAGAGTTAGATCCGATAGAGGTGGTGAATTTATTTTGTTGAATGGTTATTGTGAGAAAAAAGGCATAATTCATGAGATAATTCCGCCATATTCTCCACAATCAAATGGTGTAGCGGAAAAAAATAGGACCTTAAAGGAAATGATGAATAGCATGATTGTTAGTTCTGGTGCTCTAGATAATCTTTAGGGTGAAGCTATTTTGTGTGCTTGTCATTTACAAAATAGAACTCCTTATAAAAAATGGGCAAAACTCCTTATGAGTTGTGGAAAGGGTATACACCTAATTTAAAATATTTAAAAGTGTAGGGGTGCCTTGCTAAAGTTATGTTACCTGATCCTAAAATAAAAAAAACATCTAAAATATCTAATTGTATGTTTATTTGGTATGCTGAAAGCAAAGCGGCGTATCATACGAGTTTTTAATTGTCAAAAGTGATGTACTTGAAAATACTATTGTTGAAAACAAATGCTGAATTTTTTTAAAATATTTTTCTTTTAAAATTTGAGAAAATTGTTGATGCTCGTGTTATTCCAAATGATAATATTTCACCTGTTTCAATTGTTCAAAATAATTTTGAAAGTGAGGATTTAAGAAGAAGCAAAAGCCCAAGGAAACAAAAAAATTTTGATAATGATTTTTATGCTTATCTTGTGGATAATGATCATTTAACATATTCTGAAGCTATTTCGTCGTATTATGCCTCATTTTGGAAAGAAGCTATTGATAACTTTACAAAATAAAATTTAGATGTTAGTTGATTTACCTCTGGGAGCTAAACCCATTGGTTGTAAATGAATTCTTAAGAAGAAACTCAATCTAGATGGTTCCATTGATAAATACAAAGCTTGATTTGTTGCAAAAGGCTTTGCCCAAAAGTAAAATATTAATTATTTTGATACTTATGCTCATGTAACTAGAATTTTCTCAATTCGCGTTTTACTTGCCTTGGATTATATTTATAAACTTTTTATTCATTAAATGGGTGTTAAAACTGTATTTTTAAATGGTGATTTGGAAGAGAAAATTTACACGGAACAACCCGAGGGTTGTATAGTGTCTAGCCAAGAAAATAAGGTATATAAATTGCAAAAAATTTTATATGGTCTAAATCAAGCACCTAAATAGTGGCATGAAAAATTTGGTCAAGTATTGATTAATGAAGGTTTTTCATCATTGAAATGGATAAATGTGTTTATACAAATGTGTAGATGGTACATGCATCATTATTTGCTTTTATGTGGATGACATGCTTATTTTAGTTCTAGCCTTGATTTGTTACGTAAAACCAATTTTTCTTGTCTTCTAATTTTGAGATAGAAGACATGGGATGAATAGTGTTATTTTAGGCATGAAAATTATAAGAGATGGCAATAGTTTGATGTTGACTCAAGAACATTATGTTGAAAGAATTCTTAAAAAATTTGACAAGTTTGATGTGGTACCTGTAAGCAATCCTTACGATGCTAGTAGTCAGTTAAAAAAGAATAAGAGACATCATGTTGATCAAAATAAATATGCGTAAATTATTGGTAGACCTGATATTGCATTTGATGAATTTCACTAGACCTGATATTGCATATGTTATGTGCAAATTGAGTATATATACTTAAAATTCGAGTCATGATCATTAGATTGCATTAGTAAGAGTAATAAAATATTTGGGAGGTACCATGAACTATAGTATTGAATATAGTGGATTTTCCACTGTATTAGAAGGATACAGTTGTGAGCATGTGATTTTTACCCTACACACGAGTCATTCCTATAAAATTCAAAATAAATGATTTTTCTTTATTTTTATAATTTGTGTGAATTTTGTGTTAATTGTTTGTGTGTTATTTGAGTGTGATAAATAAAAATAAAAAAATGCATTTTAGGAAATTAATCCATTTTTAACAAATTAAAGAAAAATAAAAAAATAACATTAGTTTGCTTTTTATGAAAAATTGCCAAAAGAGTAATTAGTTTAATAGTTTTTAATAAATTCCAAATAATTATAAAATTGGAAAAAATATAAAAAATACAAAACAAAATTGAAATATATAAAATACCAATAAAAAAATACAAAGAGAATAAAATACAAAAATACAAAAAATACAAAAATTATGATAGGGAAAGGAGAATAGAGATAATTGGGCCAAACACCCCAGCCCAAACGAAATCCCCCAGGCCCAAAACGGATGGCCACAGTCCCAGCCCAAAAGGGCTACCCGGTCTCCCCTTCCCCTTTCTCAAAACGGCAGTGTTTAATACTTTTTAATCTCAACCGTCTGTTCCGTTTCAATCCAGTGGCTTTGATTTGTTACGATTTAATATACAGAATGTTAAAGAAACATTACAAACAAAAGACAACCTTAAACAGTTTTGAACCCTCTGTCTTCTAACCGTCTCTCTCTTCAACTGTAACGCTGCCGCTAGGGTTCCGCCACCCACGGCGGCGGCCGGTCTCTTCTCCGACCAAGACTAACACCAAATGACTCCTTGTCACCCCCTCATCCCATTCCTACCATTACTTTCTTTCAAAAACCAACCAAATCCCCCAAATATCACAAATCCTAGGCGCCGCCACCCACCACCCACGACGGCACACCACCCAAAACCACCCCAAATCTTCACCTCTTCTTCTAACACCCCTCAACTATGACACAAGAATTTCAAGAACAAAGCCGCTGGAAATACAACAAAAGAAGCCGGTTTCAAGAAATTTTCAAGAAAAACGATACCAGATTGTCAAGATTCGAAAAGATTCAAGAAGAGATGAAGAAAAATGAAGAAAAACAGAAAAAAGAGAAAAACAAGAAAACAGAAAAAAAAAAAACGACATTAAAAGCTAAGTTCTCTCTTCCTTTTATTTTATTTTTATAAGTATGATGTATCTGTCGTTCTAATATTTTTGATTTCATGACTTGTTCCTTTCTTTTCTGTTAATTTCTTATTTTTTATTAGTGTGTTTTAACAATTTTTAGATTTCCAGATTTTTCTTTTAGATTTCTACTTAAAATAATAATATCCGATAGTTTTTAGATTTTTCTGTTAAACCGATAATTTCTGTTTATTTTTTTAGATTTGTAGATTTTAGGGAAATAGCCAATTTCTGATTTTGTTAATTGATTGAGACTAAGTGATTTTAAATAATTGATTCTGTGATTTTTGTTCTTCTTAAATTTATCCTCCTGTTAGTGGACTAATTGTGTGTTAATTTTGCTATAAAATTTCATTTTGTTATGAGTTGATATTATTTTCTATTTTTGTTTAATTCTTATTTTTTCTGCCAAATTTTGTTTTATACTTGTTGACATTGTTTAGTAGTTTTAATATTAGTTGTTCGATAGGGTCGATTGGTTATAGCTGAAAATTAGAAATTAGTTTGATTATACGATTCGCCTTTAGACTATCATAGATTCATGTAGGTCGATAGTTAAAATCGCATGATTCGTATCCACCTAAGGTGTCTTACTTGATAGATTCAATTTCGATTAGTTATTTCGATTAATAAGACTCACCATCTATCAAATTGTTCCCCCGAGTCTTGTTAATTGAATAACTGAATAAAAGTGGCTATGTTTGTAAGATTGCATAGGGTTGGTTATTGATGTAATGTGAATTTAGTTAGCGAACTAATTCTGAATTTTGAAAGTTAAAAGGGGCTAATTGGCTAATTGAACTATAGTCACTTAATTGTGGCTATTTGATAAATACAAGTCTGAAAATAGGTTAAAATAAGATAAAATACAGAATTTAGGAAGGTAATAAACCTTAAGAAGTAGGGGTAAATTGGGAAAAGGAAAATTGTAATAAGATTAAAAGAGAATGGGTGCAATTGGAAAGGGAAATTGTATAATTGTTATAAATATAGAGCAGTTTAGGCATAACAAAAGGTATTTCAGTGGATACTAAAAGGAAGTGAGGGTACAATAGGAATTCCAAGGAAATGAAATATGGTAGAGTATTCTAGAAGGGGTTGTAGTGTAAACTTTAAATAAATACTTGCACTAACTTGTGCAACAAGCTAAAAATAGGAGGGTTTTTAATGAAATAATTAAAATTCAGATTTCCTCTTATTTGGGTCTATAAATAGGCAATTTCAGCTTTAATAGGGAGGGGGGGTTCTTCTGATTTTTAGAGTTTTTCTTTTGATTTTTAGATCCTATTTTAACCTTAGTCATATGAACCCTAGAAAAATTTCCAAAAATATTTGTTAAATTCAAGATCTGAAATTAATATTTCAGATTCAATTTTCTTCTTTTATACCTTCAAATACATATCAAAAAATCCAAAAACAATAGTAGAATCAGTTACAAATCAGTAGAAAGCTGTAATTACAGTAATTTGAGTGTGAATTTTGATTTTGAAACAACTTGAAGTTCTGAAAATTATCTCCTGGGATTAACTGTTGTTGATTTCGCTGCTGCTGTTGATTTCTTGACTGTTACTGCTGTGAATTATTGCTGTAAATCCTGTTGCTGAATCATTTTTGCTGCTGTTGTTTATAGATCTAATGGATCTACCTTGATTTCAGGTACACATTGTATCTCCAAGCTTAAAATAATGGAATGAAGTGCTGTTCATTTTTCTCTTTGTCGATTTCTTTTAATTCTGTTTTCAGATTCTGTTTTCATTTCCTCTTTGCAAATTCCTATTAATTTAAGAAATATGTTATGAATTTAGATTATTAGATAATTGTAGTTATGATTGGATAGTTAGTTAGGTAATTGTTGTTTCTGAACAATTGGATGAATGTATAATTAGACTTTTATTACTTAACTGTTGTAGTATGTTTCGACTATAATTAAGACTATATATTCAGAATTGATATTTGTTAAGTGCTGTAATAGTTACACCGTTAAATTGAATCCTTAAATCTAGATAGGTAATTAGTTTCAGCAAGTTTATGTAAGGTTGTTAACATAATGCGAATTAAGTTTCAGCATATGTTTCATAGTTATATGTTAAAAGTAACTTAGCAATAAGATAAATCATAAGTAAATAATATCAGTTTTGACTTAGAAACTTCACTGTCCGTCTGTTACGTAATTAGAGATTCCACTGTTTTTGTTAAGAAATTAATTCAAATTAGTTTTTGCAAGTTACAATAATTTGTCTATGAAGAATGTGATTTGTCATAAGTTCAAAAATGTCCAAACAAAAAATGAGTACGTTGTTTAACAGATTCAGACGCATAAACATGGTTAATAATTATATGGCCTGTTCTATTCTTCCGTTTGGGCTTGTCTCAGGCCCAGCCTTAAAAAAATACTGAATTTAATATGTATAGCCGATTTCATGAAGTCTTGTGCGATTCCAAAAATGATTGGCTTCATTATAGCCGATCTCATGATGCTTTGAATACTGAATTTCAAGATAAACAAAAATAGAAAAATTATAGATTGCTTTAGGATTGACTTTTAATAAATAAATAAGATGAGCCTCGCCGCACTAAATACACAATTGCGGGGTCCTCAATCAATTGTAAATAAAATTTAGACTCGAAGGGACCGTTTAGCGAATTTCACGGTCTTTCTCGAAGTTAACAAAGACGGAGAATCTTTAGGCATGACTTTAATAAAATTACTTTCCTAAATGCGGGTGCGCATTTATGTGACCCAAATCTTACTCTCGGCGAAACTGAAATGTATTAAAGTCACAGGCGTACTGGTTGCAGTGTGAATCGAAATGTGTTTTCGTGACGTCGCAATTCTTCTAAAATTGAAAAGCGGAACATTAAAAGCACATAATTAAAATATATAAAGAAATCAGATAAAAACAAAAATTGCAGTTGGGCGACCGTGCTAAAACCACGGAATCCGGGAGTGCCTAACACCTTCTCCCGAGTTAACAGAATTCCTTATCCAGGTTAGTTTCGCAGACTGTAATACAGAGTCATAAATTTCCTCAGTTCGGAATTAAACCGGTGACTTGGGACACCATTATTTTCCCAAGTGGCGACTCTGAAAAAATTAAATAAATCGATCCCGTTCCGACTGTCCTTTAAGTGGAAAAACTCCTTCCCTGATTATTATTATATCCCTTCTCGGGGTGTAGTATTAAACAGTGGCACATTTACGTTGTGTGAAAAAAGAAGGTGTGACAACAATGATGCTAACTGGATCTGTGATTCAGATGAGACAAAATCCACTAGTGGTTATGTGTTCACCCTCGGTGGGGGGGCTGTGGCATGAAAATCAGCTAAACAAACTATAATAGCTAGATCTACCATGTAATATGAGTTTGTGTCATTGGAATTAGCTGGCAATGAGGGCGAGTAGTTAAAGAACCTTTTGGTGAGTATTCCACTAGGAATTAAAATGACAATTTCTGTGTCGATGCATTGTGATTGCCAAGCTGCAATAGCCATTGCCAAAAATAGATCCTTTAATGGGAAGAGTAAACATATCCGATTAAGACATTATGTGATAAAGCAGTTGCTGAAAGATGGAATTATTTTCATAGATTATGTGAAGTCAGAAGTGAATTTGGCCGATTCTTTGACTAAACTTTGGAAGAAAATTAATATCCGAACTATCGATGGGAATGAGACTTTTGCCAATTTGAGTTATATCAAGTATGATAGTAACCCAACCTATGTGATTGGAGATCCCATGGAGTAGGTTCATATGGGTAATAACAAGTCATTAGTTGATCAAATATGCACTATTAAATTATAACCATTCCTATGGTGTATGTGTGTATATAATGCAAGGGTGCAAGCAATGAGATGCTGAGTTATTAAGCTCTTAATCTAATAATCCATAGCCTTTTATAGATGGTATATTGTTGTCACGACCCCAAATCCGGTCGTGATGGCGCCCAGCACACTGCTAGGCCAGACCGACCAATTAACAACAATCACGGAGCCATAAGCTCACTTTATCCAATTTAAGCATAACGGAATAATTCAACAGTGATAGATACATATTAAAAACAGGGAACCAAGTCCCAACACGTGTCAACTCCCATAGACCGAAGGGTCAAGAGTCATGAGCCTCTACGGAATATACAAGTGTAAATAGTGAATATAATTGTGCACAAGTGTGGGGTGATCAGAACAAAATATAGACAAACTGGAGAATCAGGTCCTGCGAACGCTGGCAGCTACCTCGACCGTCCAAAAGCACTCCCGAGCCGCAATGGAATCAGCTCTGCTGTAATGTACCTGGATCTGCACACAAGGTGCAGGGAGTCGGGTGTGAGTACTTCCAACTCAGCGGTAATAAAAGTAAATAATGCTGAAGGGAAGAAAACCACGCAAGGCACTATCTCTTGCTACACAATACAGAACTATCATAAAACTTCAAAACACTATCATTTTATTCCTTTTCAGCATATGTGAGTAGATTATTTAGAAATCTCAATTTTTAGCTACTTTCTTTCATTATAACATACCAATACCCGGGAGAATCTCAAGCAGTGCAAGTCAGCACTCAAATCAGCCTCTCGGGCTCAGCACTCCTTAACAATTTATACCAGGAGATCCGGTCAATAAAGCAACAAATGCACATGTGCCAGTAAAGTATGAGTGCTAAAATGTTATGCCACGTAGTACACGTAAACCAATGTATGTATGCCATGCAATGCATATGATCGCTACGGCGTGTAGCCCGATCCTTTTGGGTACCCGTGCTCACTGGGGGTGTCCAGACTCCGGAGGGGCTCCTACAGCCCAAGCACAATATCAATATCACACCTGCCTGCGGCGCGCAGCCCGATCCATATACCACTGCGGCGTGCAGTCCGATCCATGCATGTGTATGCATATGCTCACATAAAATGTCATGCCCTAACATATGGCCCTCGGCCCCAATCAATCTAACAAATAATCAAGAAAGCCCTACGGCAACAATATCATATTAGCTCACAACTAAAAATGCTATTAAGACCTTGTTCAAGTTTTTCATAACCTTATAAAAATGCTGAATAGCAATAATTCCATTTTAAACCTTAAATTTAGAATAAAATATGCTCGGTGTTATCAAAACAGTGATACCAATCCTTGAAGGATTCAAATAATTGGAACGAAACCCAAACGTGATAATTAGTCCAATTCATTTTAATAATTAGGTGTTATTATTTATTACGCGGGATGGACCAAGTCACGATCCCCAATGGTGCTCTACCCCACGCCCGTTATTCGGCATGCAAGTCACCTCAACACAGCACTAAGATGTGCAAGTCCGGGGTTTACTAACCCTCAGGACATCATTTACAAGAATTACCCACCTCGAACCGACGAAAGCATATGCCCTCGACGCCTTAGCTCCTCGAACCGGCATCCACGCACGTCAAAACTAGCACAAATCAGCACAGATATATCAAAATAGGCTAATGGAACATCACCCAATCGAAAGAACTCGAAAAATATCAAAAATCACGAAATTTGCAAAACCCGAGCCCCGGGCCCACATCTCGAAAAACTTCGAAACCCGTATTTCCAGAACCCTCGTCTCGCCACGAGTCCATACATATAAAATTTACCAAAATCGGAGTTCGATTGGCCTTTCAAAACCCAAATTTTCGTTTTCAATGTCTAGGCCACAATCCTTCACAATTTCTACCCAAATTCATGAAGATTGATGTTAATTCTACCATAAAATACCCGATGATTTCCCAGCGTTTTCCCGTGATTTCTTCTCTCTAGGGCTCAAAAATTATGTTTTGGGGGTGTAAACCCGTAAGCCTTCTGTTTCTGGATTTTATTCACTGCCAGAGCTTTTTGCTCTTCCCGTTCGCGTGAGCTCCCACGCGTTCGCGATGAACAGCTCCCTTTTACTCTTCGCGAACGCGACGCCTACCACGCGTTCGCGATGCTCAACTTGGCTTACCCTACGCGAACGCGAACTCCACCACGCGTTCGCGATGAACAAAATTCCCAGCGCCTATTTTCCTTCTACGCGTTCGCGTCACCCCCTCACGCGAACGCGAAGCTTAACTCCCTCTGACCTACGCGAACGCGACGCCCTTGTTGCAAACGCGATGCTTTAGCCCACCTGGCCTTCGCGAACGCGACCCATGTCACGCGAACGCGAAGGTCTCTATGACTGGGCAGAAACCTGCAGTTTTCTGCAGATTTTGCCAAGTCCCATATGCCCGGTTGATGGTCCGAAATCATCCCGAGGCCCCCGGGACCCCAATGAAAACCACCAACATATTCCATAACACGGTACGAACTTGTTCCAATCATAAAAACACCATCCTAAACATCAAAATCACCAATTACACACGGATTCAAGCCTAAGTTTCGTCAAAGCTTTCAAAACTAACATTCAATCCAAAACCCGATCAAACGACGTCCGAATGACCTGAAAATTTGCAGACATATCCAAAATCACATAACGAAGCTAATGCAACTGTCGGAATTCCATTCCGACTCCCGGATCAAAAACTCACCTACCGTTCGGATTTCGCCAAAATTCAACCTTAGCCAATTCAAGCCTAAAACTACACCGGACCTCCAAATTCAATTCCGATTGCTCTCCTAAGTCATAAATGATCTCCCGAAACTAGTCGAATCATCATAATCTGATTCCGAGCACTCTAACTCGATAGTCAACTCTAGGTTGACTTTCCATATTCAAACTTCCTTCAAACATGCTATTTGCTTCATTTTCAATTCAAGTCACTCCTAACTCACCCGATAGGCTCTAACACTGATATAAAAGCATAAAACATGTAATTGCAACATGACGGGGTGGTAAATTCCCGTAACGACGGGCCGGGTCGTTACATTCTCTCCAACTTAAACAAACGCTCGTCCTCGAGCGTACCAGAGTGGTACTAGAAGCAACTCAATAGCTGAATGACCTTACCCAGCATATATTCGGGCGATCATACGTCACCCTATCTCACATAAGTCCGAAAACACCATATAGTCAAAATTTCATAGACCATCTGAACCATAAATCACATTGCACTTTCCGAAATCATATACCAAATGCTAATCCCATGCCTATACTCAGGATACACTCGAATCCACTGCAATAACCCATATTCACTACTCCGGGTGAGATCATATGATGTATCGGCAACCCCATCACTCGAGACGATAGTCTCTAATCACAACAACAGGCCACAATAACCAAATACTAGCTGAAACCTCTTTCATTAGATAGAGTCTTATTCCAACACCTCCATATTCCTGCCCACGGCAGCTGAAGCACGCGATATACCGAACCCATCTCTCAGGTTAACCATTCGTGAATCTATTTTCCTTTTTAAAACTCATACCACGATAGGTTTCGGAGCCAAACCTCGATTTTTACCTTTCTAACAAGCCAAGATCCAATATGCTCGTATTCATTAATGACTCCAACGGTCATTTCCATTATAACACACCGCACTGGTGATAAACACCTCAACACCGGCCTAAGCCACGACGAGCACAACATAGGCTCCAATAGAAACGTATGCACACACTCGAATCACGACAACTGTCTCCAGCAAAAGAGCTGCAATTCAATTCCTCTGTGTCATCATAACATAGAACTGAGATCGCGTCTCGCATTATAGAAATAGAGTACCTGAATCCTCCTCGAGAGGTCATAACATCACGTGGCCTTGCCACGATTCGTGATTCTATCCCAATGTTATTACTCATGAAGCACCTCAAGCCACTAAGCTTAAAACGGTTAGCCACGCACATATCTAGGTCTTGAACCCAAGCAATCAACCTCACCCACGGTGAAACAATTAACGTATGTTATTAAATCCTGAAAGGACACAACCGATGTGCCACTTGCCAAGCGATACTCAAAACGGACTTTTCCTCAGAAGCTAGGAAGTATTGTATACCAGGTAATATATAACTAACTCTATTTTCACATTACACTGTTGCGGTGTGTAACCCGCTCCAATGACATACCCGTGGCGGCGTGCCACCCGATCCAGATACCATACCTGTGGCGGCGTGCCACCCGATCCAAATAACCCTCGCCAAATAAATACGCGTCGATTCAAGTTGCTCATCATAATAAACATATATAGCCTCAGGTTTGGCCACAAGAAACGCATCCGACAAAGTTCCTCAATACCAGAACTAATCAATGGTAGATACTTCTACACTAACATCCGCCACTAAGGTCCAACTGACAAAGCTATGCCTACCAGTCGTCCGCTGGTCCTGGGTACAACTACTCTTTTGGAGCATACTCTGATGCTCTCTGCTACGCAATTTGTGCCATTTTCCGACATAGTCCATAGCTCATTTGTCTAGACGACTTGTCTTATGTCAACCAGTCTGAAATAAGGTATCATAACCCAAATTCATCATATCAAGCTAAGAGAGAGCCACTAGGGCTTTCGATTTCCAATAATCACAAAACGGTGCCGATACACGCGATATACAACCACTGCATATGCGGATTACGAGAACTTCTAGTCTCCAACACATATGTAACACATGAATCGCTATACCTGGTTCTACACTCCACCGTACGAATACATAACGCACATCAAGCGTCCATTCATACCACGACGGCCATTCAGAAATTTCACTATGCCATCAATGACTCAGTTATTATAGTCGATCCAACAAGAGAATACCACCATACCACTGGATATCATCATTTTACATTACCTTGTCCTTTATGGATCATACTCCCGGCCAAGTTAATAGGATAGTAGTACCATTTTCTTAAATTATCAGAAAGATCGATTCTTAAATTCACCTGCAGCTGTCCGCGCTGCTCAATAATTTTATTGACTTCCCATATATTATGAACTGATCTCAAAACCTAGAATATACCATTATCAACTTTCCATAACACATCGTATATACCATATCACACTAAAACAACATGGAAATTCATATCCCTTTCCTCCGCCTCAACATCGGCGCACTCAACTAGTCAAGGACTTTCATGATCCCATATAGAGAAAACTCATTGCACATTCCAGACCTTACATGCCAACAGGAAAAATACACTCATTTTCAAACCATGGTAGAACACATCATAAACTCTTTCTCCCAATTACATTGCATAAGTTAAACTGCCAGGATTGAGTCCTTATACCCATATCGAGTTACACAACTGCCAGCACTCAAGAGCTTTGTTGCAATGTCTGCAAGACTCATTACTTCAACCACATACTAGGAATCAATCGTATCCCTTTTTATACCATTCTGGTTTATTAACAAGTTGTTCCATTTACCAAGTTTCCTTTCCGATTCATCTCTAATTTCATATCAGTCTTTACTGTAGTACCATAATACATCAACTCATGTTACCATACGAGACTCGTACACAAGACCACACGGTCTAAGACCCATAGGCCACTAAATACTCTCTCAATGTTTCCTAATACGGATACCTAGAATCCCACCATTCATATGATATAACACAAGTCTTGATCTTCCCTAACGAAACCACCATCTTTAGCCACATACACAAATCTTAAGGCACCTGACCGTTACAAGCAAAATCTAGAACATTGAAAACCATCCTCGGGCATCATTCACCCTTATTCAGCTGTAATTCAACTGTCCTATTGAGTAGAACCGCTCGTGTTGTGTTAGAACTCTGGCACCGCAAAACATGAGTACATACAGATACAATCAGCTATCTTTCTTTCCTATATGGTGAATATTCTTTACCAACAGCAGTTCAAAACACCCTAGTACTTCATCAGATCTACGAAGCACCATAACCTTTACCAGAATTTCCCAACATACTTAGAGACAGAATCAACATAGCACATAATAGTGCAATCAGTTAATCAATAGCAACCTCCCCAACTTAGCTCGAAGCCATTCATCAAACCACTTTCAACCACTCATATCATTATTACTCAAGTGATGCCGAAATATTAATATGAGATTAAACTCAAGTCATTTACAAGCCTTGACAGAGACTCGAATCATCAGAGACCTTAGCTCTTCTGCAATTCTTGCGGATATACACGCACCACCAATAAGCCCACTCCCTTTAGGTGACAGAAATCTTTCTAAGGCCTAAATTTTCCAAAAATTTCGGCAAAGTTTCCTTTGTAAATTGGCCTATCCACCTGCCAGAGAATCACCAAACCATTCTAACAATACATCCACAACTCAACAAGATATCACAATGTATTTCAACAATATTAAATCTCAATACTATACGAATCATATTATCATAATTTATACTTGAACCTGCGTTGTACCTGCTCGAATCATAACACATATCAAAATCACTTTAGTCTTCCCTGAGTTTAAACTCGTTCCACTACACATAAGGCACTTTACCTTCCAATTACGAGATATGATAATTATTTCTCACGCCCATAGCTAGGGCTACATATCAAACCACAATAAGAACTGAATACCTTACAGCTCTCCCATTATCAAACTGCCATTTGCACAATAAGGATCAGCACCGATCGTATGAACTTCATAATACCGACTCGCAAAATTAATACCTTGGTGCTCAAGCCATAGACAAAGATCCGGCCTCAAGTCCTCCCGACTGGCCCAACATGAACTCATGGAGATTATATATCGCCCCTCGATCGGGGAATTGCAAGCCATAAGTCAATTATATTACTGAGCGCTCGATGCGTACAAAGACGTGCGGAAGGAATTTCAAAATTATATCTCAAGCTGAATCAAGTGCGCACGATAAGAATTCCAAGAAATGTGAAGTGTTTCCTAAAGGTTCGCAACCTCCCGAGGATAAGTACAGGCGTCCCCGTACCGATCCACAAGACTCTACTAACCGGCTCAAGACTCATGAGGCCTAGTAAACCTAGGCTTTGATACCAACTTGTCACGACCCCAAATCCGGCCGTGATGGCGCCCAGCACATTGCTAAGCCAGCCTGACCAATCAATAACAATAACAGAGCTAGAAGCTCACTTTATCCAATTTAAGCATACGGAAATAATTCAACAGTGATAGATACATATTAAAAATAGGGAACCAAGTCTCAACACGTGCCAACTCTCATAGACCGAAGGGTCAAGAGTCATGAGCCTTTACGGAATATACAAGTATAAATAGTGAATATAACTGTGCACAAGTGTGGGGTGATCAGAACAAAATATAGACAAACTGGAGAATCAGGTCCTGCGAACGCTGGCAGCTACCTCGACCGTCCAAAAGCACTCCCGAGCCGCAATGGAATCAGCTCTGCTGTAATGTACCTGGATCTGCACACAAGGTGCAGGGAGTCGGGTGTGAGTACTTCCAACTCAGCGGTAATAAAAGTAAATAATGCTGAAGGGAAGAAAACCACGCAAGGCACTATCTCTTGCTCCACAATACAGAACTATCATAAAACTTCAAAACACTATCATTCTATTCCTTTTCAGCATATGTGAGTAGATTATTTAGAAATCTCAATTTTTAGCTACTTTCTTTCATTATAACATACCAATACCCGGGAGAATCTCAAGCAGTGCAAGTCAGCACTCAAATCAGCCTCTCGGGCTCAGCACTCCTTAACAATTTATACCAGGAGATCTGGTCAATAAAGCAACAAATGCACATGTGCCAGTAAAGTATAAGTGCTAAAATATTATGCCACGTAGTACACGTAAACCAATGTATGTATGCCATGCAATGCATATGACTGCTACGGCGTGTAGCCCGATCCTTTTGGGTACCCGTGCTCACTGGGGGTGTCCAGACTCCGGAGGGGCTCCTACAGCCCAAGCACAATATCAATATCACACCTGCTGCGGCGCGCAGCCCGATCCATATACCACTACGGCGTACAGTCCGATCCATGCATGTGTATGCATATGCTCACATGAATGTCATGCCCTAAAATATGGCCCTCGGCCCCAATCAGTCTAACAAATAATCAAGAAAGCCCTACGGCAACAATATCATATTAGCTCACAGCAAAAAATATTATTAAGACATTGTTCAAGTTTTTCATAACCTTATAAAAATGCTGAATAGCAATAATTCCATTTTAAACCTTAAATTTAGAATAAAATATGCTCGGTGTTATCAAAACAGTGATACCAATCCTTGAAGGATTCAAATAATTGGAACGAAACCCAAACGTGATAATTAGTCCAATTCATTTTAATAATTAGGTGTTATTATTTATTACGCGGGATGGACCAAGTCACGATCCCCAATGGTGCTCTACCCCACGCCCGTTATTCGGCATGCAAGTCACCTCAACACAGCACTAAGATGTGCAAGTCCGGGGTTTACTAACCCTCAGGACATCATTTACAAGAATTACCCACCTCGAACCGACGAAAGCATATGCCCGCGACGCCTTAGCTCCTCGAACCGGCATCCACGCACGTCAAAACTAGCACAAATCAGCACAGATATATCAAAATAGGCTAATGGAACATCACCCAATCGAAAGAACTCGAAAAATATCAAAAATCACGAAATTTGCAAAACCCGAGCCCCGGGCCCACATCTCGAAAAACTTCGAAACCCGTATTTCCAGAACCCTCGTCTCGCCACGAGTCCATACATATAAAATTTACCAAAATCGGAGTTCGATTGGCCTTTCAAAACCCAAATTTTCGTTTTCAATGTCTAGGCCACAATCCTTCACAATTTCTACCCAAATTCATGAAGATTGATGTTAATTCTACCATAAAATACCCGATGATTTCCCAGCGTTTTCCCGTGATTTCTTCTCTCTAGGGCTCAAAAATTATGTTTTGGGGGTGTAAACCCGTAAGCCTTCTGTTTCTGGATTTTATTCACTGCCAGAGCTTTTTGCTCTTCCCGTTCGCGTGAGCTCCCACGCGTTCGCGATGAACAGCTCCCTTTTACTCTTCGCGAACGCGACGCCTACCACGCGTTCGCGATGCTCAACTTGGCTTACCCTACGCGAACGCGAACTCCACCACGCGTTCGCGATGAACAAAATTCCCAGCGCCTATTTTCCTTCTACGCGTTCGCGTCACCCCCTCACGCGAACGCGAAGCTTAACTCCCTCTGACCTACGCGAACGCGACGCCCTTGTTGCAAACGCGATGCTTTAGCCCACCTGGCCTTCGCGAACGCGACCCATGTCACGCGAACGCGAAGGTCTCTATGACTGGGCAGAAACCTGCAGTTTTCTGCAGATTTTGCCAAGTCCCATATGCCCGGTTGATGGTCCGAAATCATCCCGAGGCCCCCGGGACCCCAATGAAAACCACCAACATATTCCATAACACGGTACGAACTTGTTCCAATCATAAAAACACCATCCTAAACATCAAAATCACCAATTACACACGGATTCAAGCCTAAGTTTCGTCAAAGCTTTCAAAACTAACATTCAATCCAAAACCCGATCAAACGACGTCCGAATGACCTGAAAATTTGCAGACATATCCAAAATCACATAACGAAGCTAATGCAACTGTCGGAATTCCATTCCGACTCCCGGATCAAAAACTCACCTACCGTTCGGATTTCGCCAAAATTCAACCTTAGCCAATTCAAGCCTAAAACTACACCGGACCTCCAAATTCAATTCCGATTGCTCTCCTAAGTCATAAATGATCTCCCGAAACTAGTCGAATCATCAGAATCTGATTCCGAGCACTCTAACTCGATAGTCAACTCTAGGTTGACTTTCCATATTCAAACTTCCTTCAAACATGCTATTTGCTTCATTTTCAATTCAAGTCACTCCTAACTCACCCGATAGGCTCTAACACTGATATAAAAGCATAAAACATGTAATTGCAACATGACGGGGTGGTAAATTCCCGTAACGACGGGCCGGTCGTTACATTCTCCCCAACTTAAACAAACGCTCGTCCTCGAGCGTACCAGAGTGGTACTAGAAGCAACTCAATAGCTGAATGACCTTACCGAGCATATATTCGGGCGATCATACGTCACCCTATCTCACATAAGTCCGAAAACACCATATAGTCAAAATTTCATAGACCATCTGAACCATAAATCACATTGCACTTTCCGAAATCATATACCAAATGCTAATCCCATGCCTATACTCAGGATACACTCGAATCCACTGCAATAACCCATATTCACTACTCCGGGTGAGATCATATGATGTATCGGCAACCCCATCACTCGAGACGATAGTCTCTAATCACAACAACAGGCCACAATAACCAAATACTAGCTGAAACCTCTTTCATTAGATAGAGTCTTATTCCAACACCTCCATATCCTGCCCACGGCAGCTGAAGCACGCGATATACCGAACCCATCTCTCAGGTTAACCATTCGTGAATCTATTTCCCTTTTTAAAACTCATACCACGATAGGTTTCGGAGCCAAACCTCGATTTTTACCTTTCTAACAAGCCAAGATCCAATATGCTCGTATTCATTAATGACTCCAACGGTCATTTCCATTATAACACACCGCACTGGTGATAAACACCTCAACACCGGCCTAAGCCACGACGAGCACAACATAGGCTCCAATAGAAACGTATGCACACACTCGAATCACGACAACTGTCTCCAGCAAAAGAGCTGCAATTCAATTCCTCTGTGTCATCATAACATAGAACTGAGATCGCGTCTCGCATTATAGAAATAGAGTACCTGAATCCTCCTCGACAGGTCATAACATCACGTGGCCTTGCCACGATTCGTGATTCTATCCCAATGTTATTACTCATGAAGCACCTCAAGCCACTAAGCTTAAAACGGTTAGCCACGCACATATCTAGGTCTTGAACCCAAGCAATCAACCTCACCCACGGTGAAACAATTAACGTATGCTATCAAATCCTGAAAGGACACAACCGACGTGTCATTTTTCCAAGTGATACTCAAAACGGACTTTTCCTCAGAAGCTAGGAAGTATTGTATACCAGGTAATATATAACTAACTCTATTTTCACATTACACTGTTGCTCGGTGTGTAACCCGCTCCAATGACATACCCGTGGCGGCGTGCCACCCGATCTAGATACCATACCTGTGGCGGCGTGCCACCCGATCCAAATAACCCTCGCCAAATAAATACGCGTCGATTCAAGTTGCTCATCATAATAAACATATATAGCCTCAAGTTTGGCCACAAGAAACGCATCCGACAAAGTTCCTCAATACCAGAACTAATCAATGGTAGATACTTCTACACTAACATCCGCCACTAAGGTCCAACTGACAAAGCTATGCCTACCAGCCGTCCGCTGGTCCTGGGTACAACTACTCTGTTGGAGCATACTCTGATGCTCTCTGCTACGCAATTTGTGCCATTTTCCGACATAGTCCATAGCTCATTTGTCTAGACGACTTGTCTTATGTCAACCAGTCTGAAATAAGGTATCATAACCCAAATTCATCATATCAAGCTAAGAGAGAGCCACTAGGGCTTTCGATTTCCAATAATCACAAAACGGTGCCGATACACGCGATATACAACCACTGCATATGCGGATTACGAGAACTTCTAGTCTCCAACACATATGTAACACATGAATCGCTATACCTGGTTCTACACTCCACCGTACAAATACATAACGCACATCAAGCGTCCATTCATACCACGACGGCCATTCAGAAATTTCACTATGCCATCAATGACTCAGTTATTATAGTCGATCCAACAAGAGAATACCACCATACCACTGGATATCATCATTTTACATTACCTTGTCCTTTATGGATCATACTCCCGGCCAAGTTAATAGGATAGTAGTACCATTTTCTTAAATTATCAGAAAGATCGATTCTTAAATTCACCTGCAGCTATCCGCGCTGCTCAATAATTTTATTGACTTCCCATATATTATGAACTGATCTCAAAACCTAGAATATACCATTATCAACTTTCCATAACACATAGTATATACCATATCACACTAAGACAACATGGAAATTCATATCCCTTTCCTCCGCCTCAACATCGGCGCACTCAACTAGTCAAGGACTTTCATGATCCCATATAGAGAAAACTCATTGCACATTCCAGACCTTACATGCCAACAGGAAAAATACACTCATTTTCAAACCATGGTAGAACACATCATAAACTCTTTCTCCCAATTACATTGCATAAGTTAAACTGCCAGGACCGAGTCCTTATACCCATATCGAGTTACACAACTGCCAGCACTCAAGAGCTTTGCTGCAATGTCTGCAAGACTCATTACTTCAACCACATATTAGGAATCAATCGTATCCCTTTTTATACCATTCTGGTTTATTAACAAGTTGTTCCATTTACCAAGTTTCCTTTCTGATTCATCTCTAATTTCATATCAGTCTTTACTGTAGTACCATAATACATCAACTCATGTTACCATACGAGACTCGTACACAAGACCAGACGGTCTAAGACCCATAGGCCACTAAATACTCTCTCAATGTTTCCTAATACGGATACCTAGAATCCCACCATTCATATGATATAACACAAGTCTTGATCTTCCCTAACGAAACCACCATCTTTAGCCACATACACAAATCTTAAGGCACCTGACCGTTACAAGCAAAATCTAGAACATTGAAAACCATCCTCGGGCATCATTCACCCTTATTCAGCTGTAATTCAACTGTCCTATTGAGTAGAACCGCTCGTGTTGTGTTAGAACTCTGGCACCGCAAAACATGATTACTTACATATACAATCAGCTATCTTTCTTTTCTATATGGTGAATATTCTTTACCAACAGCAGTTCAAAACACCCTAGTACTTCATCGGATCTACGAAGCACCATAACCTTTACCAGAATTTCCCAACATACTTAGAGACAGAATCAACATAGCACACAATAGTGCAATCGGTTAATCAATAGCAACCTCCCCAACTTAGCTCGAAGCCATTCATCAAAGCACTTTCAACCACTCATATCATTATTACTCAAGTGATGCCGAAATATTAATATGAGATTAAACTCAAGTCATTTACAAGCCTTGACAGAGACTCGAATCATCAGAGACCTTAGCTCTTCTGCAATTCTTGCAGATATACATGCACCACCAATAAGCCCACTCTCTTTAGGTGACAGAAATCTTTCTAAGTCCTAAATTTTCCAAAAATTTCGGCAAAGTTTCCTTTGTAAATTGGCCTATCCACCTGCCAGAGAATCACCAAACCATTCTAACAATACATCCACAACTCAACAAGATATCACAATGTATTTCAACAATATTAAATCTCAATACTATACGAATCATATTATCATAATTTATACTTGAACCTGTGTTGTACCTGCTCGAATCATAACACATATCAAAATCACTTTAGTCTTCCCGAGTTTAAACTCGTTCCACTACACATAAGGCACTTTACCTTCCAATTACGAGATATGATAATTATTTCTCACGCCTATAGTTAGGGCTACATATCAAATCACAATAAGAACTGAATACCTTACAGCTCTCCCATTATCAAACTGCCATTTGCACAATAAGGATCAGTACCGATCGTATGAACTTCATAATACCGACTCGCAAAATTAATACCTTGGTGCTCAAGCCATAGACAAGGATCCGGCCTCAAGTCTTCCCGACTGGCCCAACATGAACTCATGGAGATCATATCTCGCCCCTCGATCGGGGAATTGCAAGCCATAAGTCAATTATATTACCTGAGCGCTCGATGCGTACACAGACGTGTGGAAGGAATTTCAAAAATTATATCCCAAGCCGAATCAAGTGCGCACGATAAGAATTCCAAGAAATGTGAAGTGTTTCCTAAAGGTTCGCAACCTCCCGAGGATAAGTACAGGCGTCCCCGTACCGATCCACAAGACTCTACTAACCGGCTCAAGACTCATGAGGCCTAGTAAACCTAGGCTTTGATACCAACTTGTCACGACCCCAAATCCGGTCGTGATGGCGCCCAGCACACTGCTAGGCCAGCCCGACCAATTAACAACAATCACGGAGCCACAAGCTCACTTTATCCAATTTAAGCATAATAGTGATAGATATATTAAAAACAGGGAACCAAGTCCCAACACGTGCCAACTCCCATAGACCGAAGGGTCAAGAGTCATGAGCCTCTACGGAATATACAAGTGTAAATAGTGAATATAACTGTGCACAAGTGTGGGATGATCGGAACAAAATATAGACAAACTGGAGAATCAGGTCCTGCGAACGCTGGCAGCTACCTCGACTGTCCAAAAGCACTCCCGAGCCGCAATGGAATCAGCTCTGCTGTAATGTACCTGGATCTGCACACAAGGTGCAGGGAGTCGGGTGTGAGTACTTCCAACTCAGCGGTAATAAAAGTAAATAATGCTGAAGGGAAGAAAACCACGCAAGACACTATCTCTTGCTACACAATATAGAACTATCATAAAACTTCAAAACACTATCATTTTATTCCTTTTCAGCATATGTGAGTAGATTATTTAGAAATCTCAATTTTTAGCTACTTTCTTTCATTATAACATACCAATACCGGGGAGAATCTCAAGCAGTGCAAGTCAGCACTCAAATCAGCCTCTCGGGCTCAGCACTCCTTAACAATTTATACCAGGAGATCTGGTCAATAAAGCAACAAATGCACATGTGCCAGTAAAGTATGAGTGCTAAAATGTTATGCCACGTAGTACACGTAAACCAATGTATGTATGCCATGCAATGCATATGACTGCTACGGCGTGTAGCCCGATCCTTTGGGTACCCGTGCTCACTGGGGGTGTCCAGACTCCGGAGGGGCTCCTACGGCCCAAGCACAATATTAATATCACAACCGCTGCGGCGTGCAGCCCGATCCGTATACCACTGCGGCGTGCAGTCCGATCCATGCATGTGTATGCATATTCTCACATGAATGTCATGCCCTAACATATGGCCCTCGGCCCCAATCAGTCTAACAAATAATCAAGAAAGCCCTACGGCAACAATATCATATTAGCTCACAGCAAAAAATATTATTAAGACATTGTTCAAGTTTTTCATAACCTTATAAAAATGCTGAATAGCAATAATTCCATTTTAAACCTTAAATTTAGAATAAAATATGCTCAGTGTTATCAAAACAGTGATACCAATCCTTGAAGGATTCAAATAATTGGAACGAAACCCAAACGTGATAATTAATCCAATTCATTTTAACAATTAGGTGTTATTATTTATTACGCGGGATGGACCAAGTCACGATCCCCAATGGTGCTCTACCCCACGCCCGTTATTCGGCATGTAAGTCACCTCAACACAGCACTAAGATGTGCAAGTCCGGGGTTTACTAACCCTCAGGACATCATTTACAAGAATTACCCACCTCGAACCGAGAAAGCGTATGCCCGCGACGCCTTAGCTCATCGAACCGGCATCCACGCACGTCAAAACTAGCACAAATCAGCACAGATATATCAACATAGGCTAATGGAACATCACCCAATCGAAAGAACTCGAAAAATATCAAAAATCACGAAATTTGCAAAACCCGAGCCCCGAGCCCATATCTCGAAAAACTTCGAAACCCATATTTCCAGAACCCTCGTCTCGCCACGAGTCCATACATATAAAATTTACCAAAATCGGAGTTCGATTGGCCTTTCAAAACCCAAATTTTCGTTTTCAATATCTAGGCCACAATCCTTCACAATTTCTACCCAAATTCATGAAGATTGATGTTAATTCTACCGTAAAATACCCGATGATTTCCCAGCGTTTTCCCGTGATTTCTTCTCTCTAGGGCTCAAAAATTATGTTTTGGGGGTGTAAACCCGTAAGCCTTCTGTTTCTGGATTTTATTCACTGCTAGAGCTTTTTGCTCTTCCCGTTCGCGTGAGCTCCCACGCGTTCGCGATGAACAGCTACCTTTTACTCTTTGCGAACGCGACACCTACCACGCGTTCGTGATGCTCAACTTGGCTTACCTTACGCGAACGCGAACTCCACCATGCGTTCGCGATGAACAAAATTCCCAGAGCCTATTTTCCTTCTACGCGTTCGCGTCACCCCCTCACGTGAACGCGAAGCGTAACTCCCTCTGACCTACGCGAACGCGACGCCCTTGTTGCGAACGCGATGCTTTAGCCCACCTGGCCTTCGCGAACGCGACCCATGTCACGCGAACGCGAAGGTCTAAATGACTGGGCAGAAACCTGCAGTTTTCTGCAGATTTTGCCAAGTCCCATATGCCCGGTTGATGGTCCGAAATCATCCCGAGGCCCCCGGGACCCCAATGAAAACCACCAACATATTCCAAAACACGGTACGAACTTGTTCCAATCATAAAAACACCATCCTAAACATCAAAATCACTAATTACACACGGATTCAAGCCTAAGTTTCGTCAAAGCTTTCAAAACTAACATTCAATCAAAAACCCGATCAAACGACGTCCGAATGACCTGAAAATTTGCAGACATATCCAAAATCACATAACGAAGCTAATGCAACTGTCGGAATTCCATTCCGATTCCCGGATCAAAAACTCACCTACCGTTCGGATTTCGCCAAAATTCAACCTTAGCCAATTCAAGCCTAAAACTACACCGGACCTCCAAATTCAATTCCGATTGCTCTCCTAAGTCATAAATGATCTCCCGAAACTAGTCGAATCATCCGAATCTGATTCCGAGCACTCTAACTCGATAGTCAACTCTAGGTTGACTTTCCATATTCAAACTTCCTTCAAACATGCTATTTGCTTCATTTTCAATTCAAGTCACTCCTAACTCACCCGATAGGCTCTAACACTGATATAAAAGCATAAAACATGTAATTGCAACATGACGGGGTGGTAAATTCCCGTAACGACGGGCCGGGTCGTTACAATTGTGTTGCAGAATACACTTGATAGTGGACCTATATGAGTGTGGAGTGAGGCCGCTCCTATGAAATTTATGGCAAAAATTTTCTAGAGCACTCACGAAAACCAAGCGCGCGCATGGCCTATTAGCGTAAAATCGCGACAAACAACAAAGTGTGTGCGAGTATAGTGTGATAGGTAAGACACTAAACTTACAAAAAAAATCTTGGTTCATAGAAGTTTGAAACTTCACCAATTGTTTTGTAATCTAGGTCTGGTTTATAGTCCAAGAGACACCAGATTCGATGCATTATGCTCATTTGTGAAAATCCAGCGAAATTTTTTATTTTTTATTATAATATTTTTTTTGAGCTATGTTGGGGATTGTTTAAAAAAAAAAATTAGTATCTCAAATAGAATATTTAACATTATATAGCTATCAACGTCAGTTATTTTTTTTTATCTTTGAATTTGATCAAATATGGTGATTGTTTGCTAACATTAATTTAGAAATCATTTGTTGACCGTTTCATTACTTTAATATCAGTTGATATTTGACTCGTTAATGGAGTAAATGCCAGTAAATGTCTTTCATGATTCCTTTTAGTTTTGCGACAGAAAAATATTAATTTCTTGCTTATGGTTTGAATGTTAAAAATCCGAGAGGTTGTGAGTTTGAGTCTTCCCAAGAGCAAGGTGGGAAGTTCTTGGAGGGAAGGATGCCGGGGGTCTATTTTGGAAACAGCCTCTCTACCTAGGGTAGGGATAAGGTCTGCGTACACACTACCCTCCTCAGACCCCACTAAGTGGGATTATACTAGGTTGTTGTTGTTGTTGTTGGTGGTTTGAATGTTAAAAATTTTGATGAGCGTGTATGGCTTAGATTTTTATCAGATGGGTGTTTCAGTTTTTGGACTATATGTCATTTGTCTAGTCACTTTGAAAAAGTGTGAAAATAGAAAAAACTTTCTTCTTCTTTTTTTGTGCTGGATTTTCTTTTCATAAATCTTTGTTGTTTCTCTTCCTAATTAAACTAGAAGAGCTCGTTGAATTCCGAGGGATACGCCTAATATTATTCATCTCGATGTGGGTAAAATATACTTAAGGACAATGTCTTTAACACGCTTCAAGCTAAACTTTTTATTCTCCATAACCTTCCATTTTTTACAACAACCAATAGATCTATGACACGTATCTTGCATATTGACTTCAATCATTTAATCATGATAAATTACATGTATCCTCTGTTGAGTTTTTGTTTAAGATAAAATAGTCTTAAAATGAGAGTGAATGAGAAATGGAATTTGGATTTGGATTTGTTCAAATGATCGATCGATTGATTAATTTTTTGGACCAAATTTATTTGTTAATAGTAAATATTAACGTGATATAATCCGTGTTTGTAACGGATATTTTCCGATCCGCATATTTTGTTGCACCAACAAGCAACAAGTTGCCTAGTGCACCTCCCACCATGGCCAAGTGTTGCCCCCACCAAGCAAGTGTTCATCCACCATGTAAGTGCTTCCTCCATGATAGCCTAGTGCTTGTTCCACCATGGAGGGGTCGGATTTCTTTCAACTGGCTGCTATAAATAGAGAAGCGGCTGGAGAGAAAGAGACACACCGGAAAACACACTCGAGATATACTCTGTATACACTCAATATGCATTTAATATACACTACGTATACAATCGGTATACTCTATATACACTGGAAAAACGAATTGCAATCTGATATCCTCTTCAGTAAGAATTCAACATCGGCTACACATTGAATTCCTTTCTCTCATAATTGCCATTCGACTTCTGAGTTGTTCTCCTTTATTCTGCATTGTTTTTAACTACAAACAAAGCATCTATAAGTACGACTTGCTGCCGAGCTTTGTGCTCGCTGAAACACTTGGGTTTGAAATACCGCTACACTAGTATGAAATTCGTTCTATTCTGGGAGAAAATAAACCATGACCTTGGGTACTAGGAGGGAATTAAATTTCATAAGGAAACACAGTAAATTCAGTGGGCTTGAATTAGTTACTGTTTCATATATATTTACGTTTATTCGCTAACATTTTATTTTTCCAAAATTATTATTTACAAATACAGGATAATAACTAAGGAACCAACAACCTTAAGGAATTTAATAATTTTTATTTATGTATCTGTTTTATCCTTATTATTCTGGAAACTAAAACCTTTGTGGTTTTGTGTACTCCCGTTTTGGAGAGTAAAGCTTTCATGGCGATTTTGTTGGAGATTAAAATCTACGTGATTTTTTAACTCCAATTTTAAACGTTTGTTTGTGTCGTTTTTTCAAAAAAATGACTAATAAAATCGGAAACCAAGTTGTTCCGATGGTAACTGTCAACGCATCGGCAAGCCATATTCTGACAATGACTGTTAATGCATCGGCAAACCATATTCCGACGATGATTGTCAACGCATCGACAAGCCGAACACCAGCGTTGGCACTGGCAGAAAAATTCAAAAAAAATTCCGGGATTGATTTCATGCGCTGGCAGCAGTTATTCTTCTACTTGACTACGTTATGTCTAAAGAAATTCATCAAGGAAGATGTTCCTGATGTGCCCAATAAAACTCGAGAGAATGAAAGCTTTCTCGTGACTGAGGCGTGGAAGCATTCCGACCTTCTCTGCAAGAGTTATATTCTTAGCGGACTGGATGATTATTTGTATAATGTATACAATGGCGTGGAGATGTCAAAAGAATTATGGAATGCGCTTGAAAGAAGTACAAAACTGAAAATGCCGGGATGAAGAAATTCGTCGCCGCAAAATTTTTGGACTACAAAATGGTAGATAGCAAGTATGTTATTACCCAAGTCCAAGAATTGCAAGTGATTATTCATGATCTACTTGTTGAAGGTATGTCTCAAATAAATACTGATATTGAAAGTAAAATTTTTAGTATTTTTACTAACGGAATTTTCATTGAAGGTATTGTCATCAATGAAGCATTCAAAGCAGCAGCAATAATTGAGAAGTTGCCTCCATTGTGGAAGGACTTCAAAAATTATTTGAAACACAAATGAAAGGAGATGTCCCTTGAAGATCTCATTATTAGATTGAGAATCGAAGAGGACAATAAAGCTGCTGAAAGAAGAGGCCGTGGAAATTCAACAATAATGGGAGCAAATATTGTTGAAGAAAATAAAAAGAGGAAAAAGGCTTCTGGTCCGAAATACAACCCAAGCAAGAAGCGATTCAGTGGAAACTGCTATAACTGTGGGAAAACCGGACACAAATCTACGGAGTGTCGTGCTTGGAAGAAAGACAAGAAAAAGGGTCAAGCAAACATGGTAGAAAAACATGATGATATTGATGACTTGTATGCCGTGCTTTCTGAATACAACTTGGTGGGCAATCCTAAGGAATGATGGATTGATTCTGGAGCCACCCGCCATGTTTGTGCCGTGAGAGAAGAATTTTCTACATATGCTTTTGATGGACCCGACGAGACGCTTTCCATAGGAAATGATGAAACGACCAAGATTAAAGGATGTGGGAAGATATTTTTGAAAATAACTTCCGGCAAAGTGGTAACATTGAACAACGTCCTTCATGTTCCTGAGATTAGGAAGAATTTAATATCTGCTGGACTTCTTATTAAACACGGGTTTTAAGTGTATTTTTGTGTCCGACAAGGTTGTAATAAGTAAAAATGATATGTTTGTAGGAAAATGTTACCATATCGAGGGACTTTTCAAGCTGAATGTAATGATTATTGAAAATAATAATAAAATTTTAGCTTCATCTTACTTACTTGAGTCAAATAATTTATGGCATGAACGTTTGGGTCATGTCAATTATAAAACCTTGTGAAAAATGAATAACTTGGAAGTATTGCCTAAGTTTGAATGCGAAAAATCAAAATGTCAAATATGTGTGGAATCTAAGTATGTTAAATATCCTTATAAGTCGGTTGAAAGGAATTCAAATCCTTTAGACTTAATTCACACAGATATTTGTGATATGAAGTCAATACCATCTCGTGGTGGAAAGAAGTGTTTCATAACTTTTATTGACGACAATACTCGATATTGCTATGTTTACTTACTTAATAGTAAAGATGAAGCAATAGACGTATTCAAGCAATACAAAAATGAAGTTGAAAGGCAACTTAACAAGAAAATAAAAAAGATAATAAGTGATAGGGGTGGTGAATATGAATCTCCTTTTGAACAAATATGTTTAGAATATAAAATTATTCATCAATCAACGGTCCCTAACATGCCCCAATCCAACAGGATTGCAGAAAAAAAAAAGAATCATTTATTAGAGGAGATGATGAACGCATTATTGATAAGTTCTTGTTTATCACCGAACTTGTGGGGGGAAGCCATTCTTACGGCTAGCCAAATAGTAAATCGAGTACCCCATAGCAAAACACAATCCATTCCATATGAAAAATGGAAAGGAAGGATGCCAAACTTGAATTATTTGAAAGTGTGGGGGTGTTTGGCAAAAGTGAAAATTCCTAAACCTAAAAGGGTAAAAATAGGAACAAAAACCGTTGATTGTGTTTCATAGGATATGCGACTAATAGTAGAGCATATTGATTTCTGGTTCATAAATCAGAAAATCCCGACATTCATAATAATACGGTTATAGAATCAGATAATACTGAGTTCTTTGAAAATATATATTCGTATAAAAAGGAATACGAGTCGATTGGTGAAGGATCTAAACGACCTGGGGAATAAACAAAAGAAAGTACATTTAATCAGGAGGATCTAAGGCGTAGTAAACCTCAAAGAATGTCTACTTCGTTTGGACTAGATTTTGTGACTTTCTTATTGGAGAATGAGCCTCAAACATTTGAAGAAGCTATGTCTTCTTCAGAATCATCTGGAAAGAGGCGGTTAATAGTGAAATAGAATCCATATTGAACAACCATACATGAGAATTGGTTGATCTTCCCCCAGGAAATAAACCTTTGGGTAGTAAATAAATTTAAAAAAAATAAAGATGATGGCATTACTAATAAATTTAAGGCAAGACTTGTTGTCAAAGGGTATAGACAATGAGAAGGTCTTGACTACTTTGATACATATTCTCCAGTGATGTTACGTCCATACGAACACTAATAGCTTTAGTTGTAGTATATGGTCTTGAAATTCATCAAATAAACGTAAAGTCAACCTTCTTAAATGGAGAATTGGAGGAAGAAATCGACATGGAATAACCTGAAGGGTTTGTGGTTCCAGGTAAAGAAAAGAAAGTATGTAGACTTATTAAGTCCCTCTACAGACTAAAACAAGCACCCAAACAACGAAATACCAAATTTAACCAAATAATGTTGTCAAATGGTTTTAAGATAAACGATGTGATAAATGTTTGTACATTTAAAATGTTCCAAATCACATAGTCACTGTTTGCCTTTATGTGGATGATATGCTGATAATGAGTAATGGCATTACAAACATAAATGTCACTAAGCTTATGTTAACTAGCAAGTTTGATATGAAAGACTTGGGAGTTGCAGATTTAATTCTGGGGATTAAGATCCAAAAGACTCCTCAAGGTCTGGCACTGTCCCAATCTCATTATATTAAGATAGTACTTGAAAAATTCAAGCAGTTGGGCTTTAAAGTTGCAAAGACTCCAATTGACGTGAATCTTGCATTAGCAAAAAAAAAAGGCCAAAGCATATTACAATTGGATTATGCTCGTGTGTTGGGATACTTAATGTACATCATGAATTGTACACGACCAGATATAGCTTGAGCTATAAGTAAACTGAATCGATACATGCACAATCCAGATCAAACTCATTGGATGGCAATGAAATGAGTTTTGGAATTTCTAGAACATACCCAAAACTTTGATTTGCACTACAGCAAATATCTTACGGCGATTGAAGGATATTGTGATGCAAATTGGATCACCGCTTCAACTGATTCGAAGTCCACAAGTGGATATGTATTCTCTATTGGTGGAGGAGCGGTATCTTGAAAATCATCCAAACAAACTTGTATTGCCCGCTCTACAATAGAGACTGAGTTCATAGCCTTAGATCACGCCGGTGAAGAAGCTGAATGGCTCTAGAATTTTTTGGAAGATATTCCATTTTTGCCCAAACCGTTGGCACAAAAATGCATACTTTGGGATAGTCAAGCGGCAATTGGAAGGTTTGGGAGTGTTATGTATAATGGTAAATCTCGTCATATACGACGAAGACATAAACCGTTAGACAATTACTCTCTAGAGGAGTTATCACGATTGACTATGTAAAGTCAAGTGATAATGTGTCAGATCCAATTACAAAAGGCCTTACTAGAGAGGTAGTTGAGAAATCAAATAGGACAATGGGATTATGGCCAAGAACAAGTTATTGTGGCGGTAACTCTACCTAGAAGACTGGAGATCCCAAGATCTATGTTCAAGGAGATCAAACAAAGCCATTAATGACGGTTCAACATTGTCAACAAAAGTTTTGGTCCATTCTCGTGATGAGACAATGTTTAGTACCAAGGATAAAACATGAAGACTTTTTAATGATTTCTAAATTTGATACGTAGTATATCAAATAGTGTATCTACAGGATGACACGTTTAGGAATCACCTATGTAAGTGTGAAGTGTTAGCCGCTTCAAGGAGAATTCTGCAAGGCCAATTCTCTATGCACTTATAAAACGAGACGGTGTTCGTGGCTGAAATGAACACAACAATGAGAACCAAAGACGGTTAAGGGTTGATTATGTGACTTATGGTTGTCTATGTATACACTAAATTCCGAAGGTTCAAAGATATCAAATCTATCGATTGACCAAGTATATTCGACATAAGTTCACTACGGGAAGTTCAAAGGGAAACCTACTTATCCATATGCAATTAATCCTTGCTTGCGAATCACATAAGTTTTTCATGCATACTTCCATGATATGACCATTCCCCATTCACGTGGGGGATTTTTGAGTTTTTATTTTAAGATGAAATAGTCTTAAAATGAGAGTGAATGGGAAATGCAATTTGGATTAAGATTTGAATTTGGATTTGGACAAATGATCGATTGATTGATTATTTTTTTGGACCAAATTTAGTTGTTAGTAGTAAATATTAGCGTGATATAATTCGTGTTTGTAATGGATGTTTTCCAATCCGCGTATTATGTTGCACCAACAAGCAACACGTTGCTTAGTGCACCTCCCACCACGGCCAAGTGCTCCTCCCACCAAACAAGTGTTCATTCCACCATGTAAGTGCTTCCTCCATGATCGCCTAGTGCTTGTTCCACCATGGAGGTGGTAGATTTCTCTCAACTGGCTGCTATAAATAGAGAAGTAGCTGGAGATAAAGAGACACACCGGAAAAAACACTCGAGATACACTATGTATACACTCTATATATAGTCGATATGCACTCTGTATACACTCGATATAATCTCTGTATATACTGGGAAAACGAATTGCAATCTAATATCCTCTTCAGTAAGAATTCAACATCGGCTATACATTGCATTCCTTCCTCTCAGAATTTCCATTCGACTTATGAGTTGTCCTCCTTTATTCATTGTTTTTAACTACAAACAAAGTATCCGTAGTGATTTGCTCCCAAACTTTGTGTTCGCTGAAACACTAGGGTTTGAAGTACCACTACACCAGTGTGTAATTCGTTCTATCCTAGGAGGAAATAATCCATAACCTTGGGTACTTGGAGGAAATTAAATTTTTTAAGGAAACACTGTGAATTCAGCGTGCTCGAATTAATTACTATTTCATTTATATTTACGTTTATACGCTAACATTTTATTTTTCTAAAATTATTATTTATAAATACAAGATAATAATCAAGGAGCTAACATCCTCATATAATTAAATTAATTAATCATAATGAGTTAATATATACACCCGATATGAATAAGTATTTACCCTACTAAAGTTATGAACACATTAATGTAGTAGTATTGCTCAAGACTTACTCATGCTGATTGGTTGTCCAAAACAAACGAGACATGTGTATGGGATTCTCTAATTATGATTAATAGTGACAAATAATTAAGGGTGTCATTTGCTGGATTTTGTGGGTGTAGGCCTGTAAGGTCCCCCACCCCCCACCCTTTTCGGCCTTTGGATATATATGCTAAAGGCAAAGGAATATATCAACCGCGTTAGAAAAATACTAAAGAAAATAAAATATTTATTTTAAACATTTATTTGCGTGTTTTCTTACTTTTTGTGGTGGAAACTGATCTGCAATTTAATGGTTATAGTTTTACATAATATTCAAGTGGTGCAAGATTCTTTTTCTTTTTTTGGTTTCTTAAGCAGTTTTTGATATTCACAGTGAAGCTTCAAATAATTTGAAGTTGCATCACGTAAGGTCCATTAAATGAGGAAAATATATTATGTCAGGCTTTTTTTCGAATTCATACTCAAATCCGAAATTTTTGATTAAGGGTGAAGGGATCTTATTCATCCTATTACGATCTCAGTGAAAACTCCTACATGATTTAAATAGTTGGAGCATAATTTTCAAGTTCCTTAAATATGATTAATATATCTCTCTTTGTTCGTTTATTATTTGATTTATGAATTTTTTTAATATAAACAAATTTGTTTTGACGTATTTTGCACTAAATTGACTCTATTGTCACCCTAAAACTAAGGATAACTGAGCAATCCTGACTATATTAAATTAAAAGAAAAATAAATACATGACAAAACAAGACTTTTATAAAGCACTAAATAACAAGAGCAACTTGTTTGTTAAATTAAATAAGAGCAACTTGTTTGTTAAATTAAATAAGAAATGACAACCATAACAATAATTACAATTTACAATAACAAGTGAACCTCAATTGTGTCTAAGTTGAGAGTCGGAATACGAGTCCTCACTATTCACGTCCCCGGAGCTAAATAAATTTTTTTTAGGTTTATGAGTTTTAATTACGAATTTAAGTTAATAAACAATGATAATTGGACTAAAAATTTCAAACTAAATATTTTAAAAATTTAATGAACTTTTTCTACATATAGTGTCTAAGTAAAAGCGACTGAATTCACATGAACCCATAGCCGTTATACTAGATCCACCCATGCATGTCGCTTCATTTATATTATTCTAAATATTATGAAACAATAAAGGAATTAGAAGAACAATATTGTAGAGAAAAGTAGGGTGAGAAAATTCTTATTCATTTGGGATCAATTACAATGGAATAGAACCCTCTATTTATAGGGAGAATATGATTTAGCCACCAAGTCATAAACCCTAGAATCTCTCTAAATATACATATTCACCCTAAATAGAACTCTATTTATAGCACTCCTCCTTGAATGTATATTCAATAGATAATGTGCCTTGTTAAAACCTTAACTAAAATAAAACCCAATGGAAAAGAATTCTAGAAAAGAAAAAAGATTACACATATCTAATAATACACCTTTTGGTTGCCTCATTAAAAACCTTGCAAGAAAACCCAGTGGGACAAAATCTTGTAAGGGAAAAAGAGTACAACTCATATTAACTCCCCCTGATGAGAGGATCAATTCACATCCTTGAACATTTGCATTTCAATCTTGTGCATCGCCTTCAATAGCTCTTTGGTAGAGATTTGATGAACAAATCAGCCATATAACTTGAATGAACATATTGCACCTTGAAATCATCATTCTTAATAGATATATAATATCTTCATATAATGTCATGGAGTGACTCTTCAATATCTCCATAGAGATTCTCGCTATCATATTATCATGCTTATAATTATAGCAATATATATATATATATATATATATATATATATATATATATATATATATATATATATATATATATGTGCTATTTCAAGATCAAGAATGTCATGGATGTGGTACTTCAAGATCAAGAATTATATATGCTTCAAGTAACTTAAATCCTTCATGGATTGTCATATAAGTTAAGTCATACAAGCCATATAATAGACTTTAGATGCATATCAAGTTATCATATCATAATAGACATATAAGATACTGAAAATTGATTGCACATACCATTAACTTTATACTTTCAAGTGTTTGAACTGCATGTCCAAAATGACATGTCTTTCATATGAAACCAATTCTATTTGAATTGTGCCTCTTTCATTTGGCCGATATTTTTATGTCTGTAAGCTACAGGCTTAAGATCTCCATCTATAGTGCTATCATAGATGTCGTCGACAAATATTTTATATCAGTTTCAACCTCCTTATTTTTCACAAAGACATAACATAGAGATCTCTTCATTCATATATCCAGGTACTTGAACCTCTCATGAGATTTTATGTAGTGTTATGTCATGTGATATTCTAGATCACTTACCTCCTTTATTGTGATCATTTTGATCATTTTATTTATCAATAGTTTATTTAAAACTGATTTGTCTATACGCTTTAAGCGTACCATAGACTTTATCCTTATAAGGCTTATTCTAATAGTAGCATTTGTAGTGAGAATACAGTTACTTTCTTTGGGTCATCAAATGCATCTAACATGCTTTGCAATATATTGCTGATGAATTATCTTTTATGAACTTCAAGTTCATATTATCTTATTCGAGGATCTAGATGTACACATCATAATTCATTACACGTAACGTTTTTTTAATTATTTATCTTGTCTCGCCCTTATTGTAACGACCCGGCCAGTCATTTTTAGAATTTACACCCTAATTTCCCATTAACTGCTTTCCTTAAGTTCATTTATGCTATATAGGTTTGTTGGGACATTCGGTATTAGGATTCGGAGTGTTTTGGGACACTTAGTCCCTAAATGAGAGCTTAAGAGTTGAAACATAGTTCGTATTCGGAGCAGTGTGAAGACGAATTCAAAATGGAAATTCAATGGTTTTGTTAGCTCCGTTAGGTGATTTTGAGGTTGAGAGCATGTTCGGATTGTAATTTGGAGGTCCGTGGCTCATTTAGGCTTGAAATGCCGAAGTTTGAATTTTTCAAGTTTCGGTCCGATAGTGAATTTTTTATCCGAGGGTTGGTTTGGAATTCCGGAAGTTGCTGCAGCTTCGTCATGTCATTTTGGATATGCGTGCAAAATTTCAGGTCATTCGGACAAGGTTTGGATAGATTTTGGATCGAAAGTGTGTTTGGTTCGAATTTGAAGTTCATAGGCTTGATCTTGGCTTAAATCGTAATTTCGGTATTGTTTTAGGGGTTTTAAGGATTGGTACAAGTTTGAATAAGATATTAGGTGGTATTGGTATTATTGGTTGAGGTGCTGAGGGCCTCGAGGGTGTTTCGGATGTTCAACGGAGCATTTTAGAGTTGTGAAAAGTTGCAGATTTTGCTTCAGCTGTTGTAGGGTATTTCCTTCTCTATGATCGTATCCTTCACCCTGCAATCGCATAGTGTAAATTGGGGAGTTTAATTTTTTTGCTCTACGCGATGGCATAGCGGTCCCAGGAAGCCAGTTTTCCTCTTATACGCGATCGTATTCACCATACCGCGAACGCACTGAACAAGTTGACCTAGTGGCCAAGTCCTTATACGCGATCCCATGGGCCAATACGCGATCATGTAAGTCTGTTTCCTTCTCTTCTTCAATGCAGGTCTAACGCTGAGTTCGCGTTGGCATTTTTCCTGGAGCCTTATTTACTCTACGCGATTGTGGTCCTATTTTCGTGATTGCGATTCATTAAACACTCGGGCACTATTTAACATTTCAAAACGAGGGTTCCTTCATATTTAACAAAACAAAAGATAGAGAGCTCCGTTTTGGGAGACTTTTTGAGGGCTTTTCAGAGACAACGATTGAGTAACAATTCCTTACTCCCTTATGATTTATACCCACTAATCTAACCTCAAATTCAACCTTTAATTTCGAATTTTCAATGAAAATTGGGGTAAAGTTCTTAGACCTAATTGTGAGGATTTGAGGGGGCATTTGACTTCCGATTTGGGAGAGTTTTATGTGGTTAGACTTGTGAGAGTGTGAAATTTCCGAAGATGTAAAACTTATTCGATTCTGAGACGATGGATGTAGGGGCATTTTGGTCATTTTACCTATTTTCGCGCCCTAGCTTTAATTTTAATAGTGGAATCAGTTGTTTATACTATTATTTATGATTTGTAATTTAATTGAATTGATTTGGGCCATTTGGAGTCGGATACTCATGGCAAGGGCATCGTTCCCTAGTTGATTTTGTACCGGTTCGAGGTAAGTGGTTTGTCTAATCTTGTGTGGGGGACCTCCCTTTAGGACTTCTTATGTATTGATTTAAATACCTTGCGCGAGAGGTGACGAGCGTGTTCTTGTGCTATTTATTGAAAAATTCACTTTACTTGAATTGTTGGAACTGTGTTTTTCCGTTATTTGACTGATTTCAATGCAAGATTTAATCTGTGTTAGTTAGAGAAGCATGACTAGATAGAATAATTGCTTAGTTGCTTAATTTCCTTAATTGAAATTACGTGAAACATGTTAGACCAGAATCTAACTGTTACTTGTATTGGTGTACTTCATTCTCTGAATATTTTTATGATTTAGTTGCACATTTAAATTGATATGATGAACTATGGGTTTGATTCCCGGGAGTTCCTAGATATTTAAATTGATATGATGGACTACAGGTTTGATTCCCGGGATATCCTTCATAAATTGCTATGATGAACTACGGGTTCGATTCCCGAGAGATCCTAGATATTTCAATAGATATGATGGACTACAGGTTTGATTTTCGGGAGATCCTAGATATTTAAATATGATGGACTACGAGTTCGATTCCCGTGAGATTCACTGGACATTTGAGGAGGAATGATTACAGGACGATATCCTGGGAGGTCCACAAGGCACCCTCATGTTGAGGGATACTTGGTTGTGTTATTTTCCTTACTTAGCTTAATTGTCATTGACTTGTAGCTTCTATCCTATTTTTATCTGTGTTCCAGATTATTCCCTGCTTTACACTTTTCATTATTGTTATTATGTTTATTCTCAGTAGGCCCTGACCTTTCTCGTCACTACTCAACCGAGGTTAGGCTTGGCATTTACTGAGTACCGCCGTGCCTCTTCTACGCATGTTTTGATGTGCAGACCCAGGTACTTCTGGACGGGCATACTATAAGTGATCGAGGTGCTATATTTTGAGACTTGAGGTACATCTGTCGTGTCCGCAGACCGAAGATTCTCCTTCTACTCTATCTTGTAGTTAGCAGTTCCATTTCATGTGTTCAGTTGTTGTAGACATTTTCGAATATTAGAGTCGTATCTTATGTTTCTCTTAGCATATGTTGCCCGTGGGTTTTCGGGTCTTTGGGATAGTTTTAGAAAGCTAAGTGTTAAAGTGTATGTGCCAGGCGGAAATTATATACATTATTTATGTTATTTAGTTTTGATTTATAAATTTTGCAATTGTTATTACTTCCGTAACGTGTTAGGCTTACTTGTTCGCGAAGACTAGGTGCCGTCATGACGTGTTCACAATTGGTGAACTGGGGTCGTGACAAGTTGGTATCAGAGCTCTAGATTTATAGGAGTGACGGGACACATGCCAGTTATTAGAGTCTTGTTGATCGGTACGGAGATGTTTGTATTTATCTACGATGGGCTATGTAACTGTTTAGGAAAAATCTTTATTTCTTTTGAATTCCTTGTCGTGCGATATTTTGTCACCAATTCTAAACTTCTGTCTTCTATTCTCTCACAGATAGTGAGGACACGTGCTACAGAGAAGACCAGCCACCCGCACCCCCTACTACCATTGTTAGAGGCCGGGGCCGGGTAGAGGTCGAGGACGCGCCCGAGGTGCAGCCACATCACCTGCGTACTCTATCGTTGAGGTACCACCAACAGATCTGGTTGGAGCACAGGCACCTGGTACACCTACTACAGCTACTACTCCTCCAACGCTCTAGGAGGCCCTGGCTCAGTTAATGAGCATGTACACTACTTTGGCTCAGGCGGGGTCTCTTACCTTCGCTGCAGCCACATCTCTGGCTGGGGGAGGGGCCTAGACTCCTGCAGCCCACACTCCTGAGTAGATAGTGCCGACGGAGCAGGTTCTATAGGTTATTCCTATTTTGCCTGCAGCACTAGTACAACCCAGGGATGTAGCAGTTATCTCAGAGGACGAGCAGCGTAGGCTAGAGAGGTTCAAGAAATATGATCCCCCAGTGTTCAGTGGCCTAGTTTTAGATGACGCCTTGGAATTATTGGAGGAGTGTCATCACATTATTTGTACTATGGGCATAGTGGAGTCCAGTGGGGTTTCGTTCACTGCCTTTCAGCTTCGTGGAGCTTCCTATGATTGGTAGCGTACTTATAAGTTGGATAGTACAGTTGAGTCTCCCTCACTAACTTGGACACAGTTCTCCGACATGTTTATGAGGGAGTTTGTTCCCTAGAGCCTCAGGGATTCATGGCACGCGAAGTTTGAGAGTTTGTGCCAGGGTGCTATGACAGTCTCAGGGTATTCCATCCGTTACACCCGGTTGGCCAGACATGCACCAACTTTGGTCACTTTAGTTTGGGAAAGAGTGCAGAGGTTTATCGAGGGTCTTATTTCGCCCATTCGGTCCAGCATGGCTCGATAGTTAGAGATGGATATTCCCTACCAGCATGTAGTGAGCATTTCCAAACGGATTGAGGGTATGCTCGCTAGGGAAAGAGGGGAGAGGGAGGCCAAGAGGTCTCGAGAGTCGGGTCACTACTTCAATAGACGGTCCTTATGGTAGGGGTTATTCTGGTCGCCCTGCTTATTCAGCCTTGCTAGCAGCCGGTGGTACTCCAGCTCCACCACCATCTCAGGAGCCTTATTATGCTCCCCCAATTTCTATTGCGCCTCCTACGCGGGGTACTTCCAGAGGTCAGTCTAGCGGGGGTGGGCCCAGTCAGTCACAACCACCGTGCCCTCCCAGAGTTTGTTATAAGTGTGGGGATACCTACCACATGGTTAAGGAGTGCCCTAGACATGGGAGGGGTGCATTTTCTCAGACTCCACAGCCTCAGCATGCTCCTTAAGGTCAACAGACCATCGTTCCAGCTCCAGCTGCCACCCCACCTGCCCAGCCAGCCAGGGGCAGAGATCAGGGAGATAGAGGCCGCCCTCGGGGGAGGAGCTGGGCCAAATTTTTTGCTATTCCTGATCGTGTCGCGGCTATCGCCTCTAATTCTATTATCATAGGTCTTATATTGGGCTGTCACAAAGAGGCATCGGTTCTATTCGATCCTGGCTCTACTTTTTCATATGTGTCCTCTTATTTTGCTTTGCATTTAGGTGTGCCTCGGGATTCTTTGAGTGCCCCCGTTTATGTTTCTACTCATGTAGGAGATTCTCTTATTGTGGACCGAGTGTACCGGTCGTGTTTGGTTACTATTTATGGTTTTGAGACCAGGGATGATCTATTATTACTCGCTATGGTTGACTTTGATATTATTCTGGGCATGGATTGGTTGTCGCCCTATCATTCTATTCTTGATTGTCATGCCAAGACTGTAACACTGGCTATACCAGGTGTTCCATGTATTGAATGGAGTGGCACCTTAGATCACACTCACAACAGATTTATTTCTTTCCTTAAAGCTCAACATATGGTTGACAAAGGGTATGCAGCTTACTTAGCTTATGTGAGAGATGTTAGTATTGACACCCCTTTTATCGATTCAGTCCCAGTGGTACGGGATTTCTCCGATATGTTTCCAGTAGATCTTCTAGGCATGCCGCCCGATAGAGATATTGATTTTGGCATTGATCTGTTGTCGGGCACTCAGCCTATTTCCATTCCCCCATATCGCATGGCTCCTCCTGAGTTGAAGGAGTTGAAGGATTAGTTGCAATAATAGTTGGGTAAGGGTTTCATTCAATCCAGTGTTTCACCATGCGGTGCGCCTATCTTGTCTGTGAAGAAAAAGGCCGGTTATATGCGTATGTGCATCGAATATCGCTAGTTGAACAAAGTCACAATGAAGAACCGATATCCTTTACCTAGTATTGATGATCTGTTTGATCAGCTTCAGGGCGTACGAGTGTTTTCCAAGATTGATTTGCGCTCAGGTTATCATCAGTTGAAGATTCGGGAGCCAGATCCCGACGACTGCCTTCAAGACTCGGTATGGTTATTACGAGTTCTTTGTTATGTCTTTTGGGCTAACTAATGCCCAGATAGCTTTCATGCATTTGATGCACAGCGTATTTAGGCCATATCTTGATTCATTCGTGATTGTTTTTACAGATGATATTCTGGTATATTCCCGGAGTTGGGAAGATCATGACCAGCACCTGAGGGTAGTGCTTCAAACTCTGAGGGAGAAGAGATTGTATGCAAAGTTATCCAAATGTGAGTTTTGGTTGAGTTCTGTGGCATTTCTAGGCTACGTGGTGTCGAGTGAGGGCATTCGAGTTGATTGGAGGAAGGTGGAGGCCGTGCAGGGTTGGCCCAGGCCCTCCTCAGCTATTGAGATCTGCAGATTCCTTGGTTTGGCGGGTTATTACCATTGCTTTATGGAGGGGTTCTCTTCGATTACGGCCCCTATGACTAGATTGACCTAAAAGGGTACCCCTTTTCAATGGACAGAAGAGTGTGAGGCGAGCTTCCAAAAGCTCAAGTCAACTTTGACTTCAGCCCCAATCTTGATATTGCCTACCAGTTCGAGGTCCTATAAAGTTTATTGTGATGCCTCACGGGTTAGACTTGGAGCAATATTGATGTAGGATGGTATGGTGATTACCTACGCATCCCGACAGTTGAAGGTGCATGAAAAGAACTACCCTGTCCACGATCTTGAGTTAGCTGCCATTGTTCACCCCTTGAAATTCTGGCGTCATTATTTGTATGGGGTGCCTTGTGAGATTTACAATGACCATCGGAATTTGCAGCACTTGCTTAAGTAGAAGGACCTGAATATGCATCAGAGGGGGTGGTTAGAGTTATTAAGGGATTATGATCTTACTATTCTTTATTTCCCGGTAAGGCCAATTTGTTTGCCGATGCCTTGAGTCGCCGGGCAAAGTGTTTGGGGAGTTGGCATATCTACCAACCTCAAAGAGACCTATGGCGTTGGATGTTCAGGCTTTAGCCAGGCAGTTCGTGAGATTGGACCTTTCATAGCCTAATTGGGTTCTAGCCCGTGTGGTTTCTCGGTCTTCCCTATTTGATCGCATCAAGGAGCGACAATTTGATGACTCTTATTTGCTTGTCCTTCAGTATAGAGTTCAGCGTGGTGTGCTTGAGATGTTACCATCAGGTATGATGGAGTGTTGAGGATGCAGGGGCGAATTTGTGTGCCCAATGTAGATGATCTTCGAGAGCTTATTCTAGCTGAGGCCCATAGCTCGCGGTATTCCATCCATCCGGGTGCCACGAAGATGTATCAGGACTCGAGGCAGCACTACTGGTGGAGGCATATGAAGAATGATATAGTTGACTATGTGTCTATATGCCTCAACTGCCAGCAGGTGAAGTATTAGCACTAGCGTCCGGGTGGGTTGCTACAATAGATTGAGATCCCAGAGTGGACGTGAGAGCGTATCACCATGGATCTGTATCTGGACTCCCACGGACTGTGAGGAAGTTTGATTCTATTTGGTTAATTGTAGATCGGCTAAACAAGTTCACTTATTTCATACCTGTGTGCACTACCTATTCACCGGAGCTATTGGCGGAGATTTATATCAGGGAGATCGTCTGGTTGCATGGTATTCCCGTTTCTATCATTTCAGACAGAGGCACTCAGTTTACATCGTGGTTCTCGAGAGCTGTGCAGCAGGAGTTAGGCACTCGAGTGGAGTTGGGCATGGCATTTCACCCAGACGGACGGAAAGTCCGAGCATACTATTCAGATTTTGGAGGATTTGATCCGTGCGTTGAGTTTGGAGGGTCATGGGATCATTTCCTGCCACATGTGGAGTTTGCTTATAACAACAGCTATCAGTCCAGCATTCATATGGAGCCATATGAGGCTTTATATGGTAGGAGGTGTAGATCTCTGGTGGGTTGGTTCGAGCCGGGTGAGGCCAGACTATTAGGCACAGAGATGGTTCAAGATGCGGTGGAATGGTTAAAGTGATTCAGGACAGACTCCGTGTAGCCCATTCTAGACATAAGGTTCGTGATGTGGCATTTATGGTCGACGTTCTGCTTCGGGTCTCGCATATGAAGGGCGTCATGAGATTTGGAAAGGAAGAGAAGCTGAGTCTGAGATTTATTGGGCCTTTTGAGATCTTGAGGTGAGTTGGGGAGGTGGCTTATGAGCTTGACTTACCTCCCAGCCTAGCCGGAGTTC
>JASVEL010006713.1:0-60000 GCA_032618575.1 Nicotiana noctiflora
GACTGATTATTGTAGGTGACTGTCTCTATGTAAGGCCCCGTAAAATTTTTGTGCATAAAACTTAGTAGATGTGGTGTCATGGTCCGAATGATGTGTTAGGAATGCGTAGAATTCTTCGCGGCTCGCAAGCTCGCCGCGGTTCGGACCCTTTGTAGTGATTTAAGTTTCAAAAATGTAGAGAAATAATTTTTCCGAAAAAGTGTCAAATATGCGGTTAAGAATGCGACCGCAGAATCAACATGCGGACCGCATTCTGACCGCAAATCGTTCCAGAGAGTTGCCCAAAGTCGGGCCAAAAGTGCGGTCGATATGCGATCGCATGTCAATCTGCGGTGCACTTTTGCGACCGCAGAATCAACATGCGGTCCGCATAGTGACCGCATGTCTTAACAGAACCTGCGTAATTTTTTGAGCCATTCTGCGGTCACTATGCGGACCGCATGTTGATTCTGCGGTCGCATAGTGACCGCATATTTGACCCCGGCCCAGATTTTTGTAACATTTTGACCCGATCTCTTCTTTAATATAACACCTCTCTTCTTCATTTTATCATATCATCTCACCAAAATTAGAGAGAGAAGAGAGGGTTTTTAGAGAGAGAAGTTCTTGATCTTCAAAGATTCTTCCAACTACTTAATTCCAAGGGATTCTAGGGCAAGGATTCAACTTCCCCAATATTTTCAAGGTAAAAACCCTAACTATTTTCTTTGATTTTCAGTTTTAATTGGGTAAAGAGAGGTTTGCATATAATAGCTTTTGAAAATAGAATTTTTACACTCATGCATGATTATTGAACTTGATTTCTAGTAAAAAGAAGTGGGTAGAAGTAAGAGTCTTCAAGAACAAGGTTGGCAAGAGTAGGATATCTTGGGTAAGCATAAAGTAGGAGGAAAAACATCATCACCAGGTATGTATGGCTAATTTTGATTCTTGTGAAATCGCCTATATGTGTGAAGTTTGTTTGTTTCGTGTTAAATTCACAAATTGTGTGAAATTATTGATGTTGTTGTTGGATATTCAAAGTTTGTTGTTGATACATGAGTGATGTAAAATGAGAGTTTAATTTGGCAAAAGAATTGTGAATAATGACTATGATGGCCTATATGGCACCTTGTGGAAAACAAACGAAACCCTTGAGAATTGGTTTATTGTAGAAAGAGATGAAACACTTGAATTGTGGAAATATTGTAACATGGTTGTGATATTGCATTGAGAAGAAATTGAGAACATGAACCAATGTGTAAGTTGCTATTTGAACTTGTTGAAATTGTGTGTAGTACCTTATCTGCTGTTTGAAATTGTTGTGTTTTCAACTGTAAGGCGGGGTCGTGTTGCGCGCCGCAACGTGGTGAAATAAGGTTTGGGTTGGGGTGATAAGGGTGGCCGAGGTAATAAGGGTGGTCAGGGGCAATAAGGATGGAAAGCGATCGAAATCGCTATTGAAAATTGATACATAAATCAATAATGTGAAATTGTGAAAGGAGACAGCAGGAGAGTTTGCAACCTGTGGGGCACCGATTGCCCCTTTGTTTGACTACTTGTGCTTTACGTGATTGATTGGTTATTGTTAAATTGGTTGATTGTAGAAAGTGCTTTGTGTGAGAATTATTTGAAATGAGGAAAATGTGGAAAAATGGTTGGTTGGCTTAATTAATTGTTGATGTAATTTAATGGCTTGAGTTTACTTGGGACAAAGTTTGTCCATACATACCAGTACAATTCAAGTGTACTGACGTCCCTTTTGCCGGGGCGCTACATTCGTGTTATGATTGTAGGTGGATCAGTAGCAGGCACTTCAGCTCATCGGCAGTAGTATCCTTCTCCTTCCACTGCCCGTTTTGGTGAGCCCCTTTCTTCCTTGGGGCCCTGTGTGGTTCATGCCACCTTTGTTAAGATATCATTTTGGTTTTGTAAGGTATAGTCGGAGCCTTGTTACCGGCAAGTATTGTATTTCCCTTTTTGTATCCTAGAGGCTCCGTAGACATGTAAACTGTGGGACTCCAGTCTTATGTATATTGTGTTATGTCGGGCGTTGTAAAAATTGAAATCTTGTTAATGAATCACTCGTATCGTTTTATTTGTTTAATGTGAAATCAATTATGATTAGTAATATATTTGGTTAATGAGAAATAGTCAACACAGGGGTAACGCGTGGGAATGAAAGGCACCCAGGTCCGCTTGACTGGGGCAACCCGGTCAGGCGCCGGTCATGTTCCTCGATTTGGGGCGTGACAAACTTGGTATCAGAGCTTAAGGTTTTAAAGTGTCCTAGGATGTCTCGGAGCCATGTCTAGTAGTGCCCTTCTTATAGGTGTGTTGTCGACCACATCATATAAGTAGGGGGCTACACGGGCATTTAGGAATTTACCTACTTCTTTGCTAATCTATATCGTGCGGTAAAGTGCAATATGGAGATATCTGTGTCTAATTCGTGCCTTGTTCCCAAATTTTCAGAATATGGCACCTAAGAAGAAGGCTAGACTCGGCCTTAGGGCCAATGCCGGCCCAAGTGCAACTGTTAATCATGTACCCGATGCCGTGGGAGAGAATGACCCACCGGTCCCGAATTTGCCTGGCCCATCTGTTCAAAACCCAAGTGTCCCTATTCCAGCTGCGGCAGAGGATGCCACCATTCCTCCTGCCAGTGTTCCTGACTCAGATACAATTCCCGCTTCGGGTTCTGGTATATCTAATGAAGAACTTAGGGGAGCCATCCATATGTTAACACGGTTAGTAGCCGCACAGGCCCAGAGATCCCATGATGCCCCTGCATCCTCCAGCGGACAGGGAGATTCCTTTGGCTCCAGAGTCCATCAATTCTTGCGATTGGCCCCTCCAGAATTTTCAGGTACCGATCCAGAGGCTGACCCACAGGAATTCCTTGATGAGATATACAAGACCCTCGGAGTGATGAAGGCTACAGATATAGAGGGGGTAGAGTTGGCCTCTTACAGGCTGAAGGGAGCGGCACGTTCATGGTTCGAAATGTGGGAGGATTCCCGTGAGGAAGGAAGCCCTCCGGCCAGATGGGATGAGTTCGTGGATGCATTTATGGACCACTTCTTACCTACGGAGGCAATGGCAGCCCGTGCCACTGAGTTCGAGGTTCTCAAACAGGGCAGTATGAGTGTTTGGGAGTATCACATGGAGTTCGTAAGGTTGTCCAAGTACGCTCCTCATTTAGTATCGACCATGGATGCCCGGGTTCGACGGTTTGTTCGGGGCCTTAGCCCTTTGGTAGTGAATGAGGCCGCCACAGCAGCTTTGCACTCAGACATGAACTATGGGAGGATTGTGGGATTTGCTCAGGCCACAGAGGCCAGGAAATTGAAGATTCATGCAGAAAGAGAAAGTAGCAACAGGGCTCGGTCAATGGGTCGTTCAGGGAGATCACTTCCAGGGAAGGGGTCATCAGGGCCATCCCAGTCATATGCTCGATCCTCCGCGAGTGCACCGCCATCCGTGCACAGTCATCAGCAGGGCAGTTACTCGAGACCTGGTTCGGACAGCAGGAGGTCTCGTCAGTCTGGTCATCCTGGGGTGAGATCCCAGCAGCAGGGGAGACCTACATGCCCCAAGTGTGGGAGATTTCATACAGAAACTTGCTACCTTAACCTTCCGGTGTGCTTCGGGTGCGGGGTGAGAGGTCATATTCAGCGGTACTGCCGTGCACCCCGTCAGGGTATAGGTAGGGGATCTGCTCAGTCATCCGGTTCTTCAGCTGCTACATCATCAGCGCGTACTCCAGCAGCAGCAGGGCGTGGTGCAGCTAGGGGTGGAGCTCGGGGTAGGGGTGGACCTAGCCGATTCTATGCATTGAGTGGCCGCCAAAATGCCGAGGCTTCTCCAGATATTGTTACAGGTATCCTGTCTGTTCGGACTATTGATTGCTATGCCCTTATTGATCCGGGGTCCTCCTTGTCTTATGTTACTCCATTCATTGCTTCAAGTTTTGGGATAGAACCCGAACAGCTTCGTGAGCAGTTCTCTGTGTCGATTCCGGTTGGTGATTCTATTATAGCCTCACGAGTCTATAGGAATTGTGTTGTTACGGTGGGTGGTCGTGATACCACAGCCGATTTTATTGATCTTGGGATGGTAGATTTTGATGTAATTATGGGGATGGATTGGCTCTATTCGTGCTTTGCCAAACTTGACTGTCGAACGAGAGTTATGAGGCTCGAGTTCCCTAACGAGCCCAGTCATTGAATGGAGAGGAAATGGTGTAGTGCCAAGGGGTAGGTTTATTTCCTACCTTAAGGCTTCGAAGATGATTAAGAAGGGGTATATCTATCACCTGGTTCGGGTAACGGACACCACCTCAGATGTGCCTATCCTCGAGTCCGTGCCAATTGTGAATGAATTTCCTGAAGTGTTTCCAGATGAGCTTCCGGGCATCCCGCCGGATAGGGAGATTGATTTCGGAATTGATGTATTGCCAGATACTCAGCCAATATCCATTCCACCTTACAGAATGGCGCCAGCAGAGTTAAGGGAGTTAAAGGAGCAATTGAGGGATTTATTAGAGAAAGGGTTCATACGACCGAGTGTGTCGCCATGGGGTGCTCCGGTTCTCTTTGTCAGAAAGAAGGATGGGTCACTTCGAATGTGTATTGATTATCGCCAGCTTAACAAAGTCACCATTAAGAATAAATATCCATTGCCTCGAGTGGATGATCTGTTTGACCAATTGCAGGGAGCGAAGTTCTTCTCAAAGATTGATTTACGGTCTGGGTACCACCAGTTAAAAATCAGGGAGCAGGATATTCCTAAAACCGCCTTTCGAACTCGTTATGGTCACTTTGAGTTTTTGGTCATGTCTTTTGGGCTAACCAATGCCCCAGCAGCTTTCATGGACCTTATGAATCGGGTTTTCAAGCCATTCCTAGATTCCTTTGTGATTGTATTCATTGACGATATTCTCATCTACTCTCGGAGCGGGGAAGATCATGCCGTTCACCTCAGAGCAGCATTGCAGACCCTTCTTCAGCATCAATTGTATGCCAAGTTCTCAAAATGTGAGTTTTGGTTGGAGTCCGTAGCTTTTCTAGGGCATGTTATTTCCAGTGAGGGAATTATGGTGGATCCTCAGAAGATTGTGGCAGTGAAAGATTGGCCTAGACCCACGACCCCGACAGAGATTCGCAGCTTTTTGGGTCCGGCAGGGTACTATCGGAGGTTTGTAGAGGGATTCTCAACCCTCGCCTCCCCATTGACTAAATTGACGCAGAAAGCAGTTAAGTTCCAGTGGTCCGAAGCATGTGAGAAAAGTTTCCAAGAATTGAAGTCAAGATTGACCTCGGCACCGGTATTGGCCTTGCCAGAAGGCACAGAGGGATTTGTAGTCTATTGTGATGCCTCCAGAGTCGGTTTGGGATGTGTATTGATGCAGCACGGGAAAGTCATATCTTACGCTTCCAGGCAACTCAAGAATTACGAGAAGAATTATCCGACGCATGATTTGGAACTTGCAGCTGTTGTGTTTGCTTTGAAAATATGGCGGCACTATCTTTATGGAGTTCATGTAGATGTGTTTTCAGACCACAAGAGCCTCCAGTATTTGTTCAAGCAGAAGGAGCTGAATCTGAGACAGCGGCGGTGGTTAGAATTACTCAAGGACTATGATATGGACATATTGTACCATCCAGGGAAAGCAAATGTGGTAGCTGACGCTCTTAGTCGGAAATCCATGGGTAGTTTGGCTCATTTGGGTGTGGATCAGAGACACCTGGCTCGAGAGGTTTACCAATTATCCAGTTTGGGGGTTCGTATTTCGGCGTCGGACGAGGGGGATATTTTGGTGCATAATGGAGCAGAATCATCATTGGTCGCGGAAATCAAGGAAAAACAATTCATGGATCCAGCATTGGTTCGGGTGAAGGAAGCAGTCATGAATGACAAGACCTCAGCATTTGTACTCAGCAACGAAGATGGTGTATTGCGGTGTCAAGATAGGCTATGTGTTCCGGATGTGGACGAGCTTCGGGAAAGAGTGATGGCAGAGGCTCATACTTCCAGGTATTCTATGCACCCTGGTTCAACGAAAATGTATCACGATCTCAAGGAGATTTATTGGTGGAACGGTATGAAAAGGGATGTAGCAAGCTTTGTAGCTAAATGTCCGAACTGTCAACAAGTGAAGGCCGAGCATCAACGGCCCGGTGGATTAACTCAGCCTATAGAAATACCAAGGTGGAAATGGGAGATGATCAATATGGATTTCGTGGTGGGGTTACCTCGCACTCGGCGTAAGTTTGACTCAATATGGGTGATAGTAGATCGACTCACCAAATCAGCTCACTTCCTGCCTGTCAAGTCCACTGATACCGCGGAGCAATATGCAAGATTGTACATCAAAGAGATAGTAAGGCTTCATGGCACTCCACTTTCTATCATCTCAGATCGCGGGGCACAGTTCACCGCTAACTTTTGGAAGAAGTTTCAACAAGGTTTGGGAACTCAGGTGAATCTCAGCACAGCTTTCCATCCACAGACCGATGGACAGGCCGAGCGGACCATTCAAACGCTTGAAGATATGTTGCGGCTTGTGTCTTAGATTTTAAAGGTAATTGGGATGAACACTTGCCACCGATAGAATTTGCTTACAATAACAGCTATCATGCTAGCATTCAAATGGCCCCGTTTGAGGCATTGTACGGGAGAAGATGTAGATCGCCAATCGGCTGGTTTGAGGTAGGTGAGGCGGAATTGCTAGGGCCAGATATGGTGTACGAAGATATGGAAAAGGTCAAGGTTATTCAAGAGAGAATGAAAACAGCACAGAGTCGTCAAAAGTCCTATGCAGACGTTCGTCGAAGGGATTTGGAGTTTCAAGTCGATGATTGGGTGTTCTTGAGGGTATCTCCTATGAAGGGAGTCATGCGATTCGGAAAGAAAGGGAAATTGAGTCCTAGGTATGTCGGGCCATATCGGATCGTTCAAAGGATTGGTCAAGTTGCTTATAGGCTAGAGTTGCCTCCCGAGATGTCATCAGTGCACCCGGTATTCCACGTGTCCATGTTGAAGAAAGTGATTGGAGATCCATCCACCATCATGCCGATCGAAGCTATAGAGGTTAATGAAGATTTGTCATATGAAGAAGTTCCAGTTGCCATTCTTGATAGGCAAGTCCGTAAGTTGAGAAATAAGGAAGTTGCCTCTGTTAAAGTATTGTGGCGAAGTCAACAAGTTGAGGAGGCCACATGGGAAGCGGAAAAAGAGATGAAGGAAAAGTACCCCCATTTGTTCGATCAAGCCTAGAAGAAATTAGGTGACTCTCCTACTCCTAGTAACTTGTCATTTTGTCCAAGTCATTTCTCTCTTAGTGTTAGTAAAGTCTCCTTCATTTTGTAATGAATTTAATGTGTTGTCACATTGGGTCATTTGAGCCTTTCTTGACAAATGAAAGCCTTATAAAGATTTACGTGTTTAATAAACAACTAATAGTAAGCGTAGATTGGTAATGGTTTGTCGAGTGTACATGGTATGTTAAAATGGTTAAATAAGGTAAGAATTCATTGAAGTGACTAGTTTATGTGCAATTGTAACAATGTGATAGAATATGTGCATTCGTTGAGGTAAGAAAGTGTATACAAGTTGTGAAAAGTGTTGTAGTTGTATATTGTTGTTTGGTAATGTGTTTCGGGGGCCCTCTGACAGGTGGATATGTCCAGAATACAAAGGAAACTCTGGCGAAATTTCTCTAAAATATAAGAGTTAGTCAAAATTTTGATAGCTTGCATATCATGTCTTTCAAAAACCAACTCATTTATTTCAAAATCCTCATTCGAGGACGAATGATCTTAAGGGGGGAAGGATGTAAGGCCCCGTAAAATTTTTGTGCGTAAAACTTAGTAGATGTGGTGTCATGGTCCGAATGATGTGTTAGGAATGCGTAGAATTCTTCGCGGCGCGCAAGCTCGCCGCGGTTCGGACCCTTTGTAGTGATTTAAGTTTCAAAAATGTAGAGAAATAATTTTTCCGAAAAAGTGTCAAATATGCGGTCAAGAATGCGACCGCAGAATCAACATGCGGACCGCATTCTGACCGCAAATCGTTCCAGAGAGTTGCCCAAAGTCGGGCCAAAAGTGCGGTCGATATGCGATCGCATGTCAATCTGCGGTGCACTTTTGCGACCGCAGAATCAACATGCGGTCCGCATAGTGACCGCATGTCTTAACAGAACCTGCGTAATTTTTTGAGCCATTCTGCGGTCACTATGCGGACCGCATGTTGATTCTGCGGTCGCATAGTGACCGCATATTTGACCCCGGCCCAGATTTTTGTAACATTTTGACCCGATCTCTTCTTTAATATAACACCTCTCTTCTTCATTTTATCATATCATCTCACCAAAATTAGAGAGAGAAGAGAGGGTTTTTAGAGAGAGAAGTTCTTGATCTTCAAAGATTGTTCCAACTACTTAATTCCAAGGGATTCTAGGGCAAGGATTCAACTTCCCCAATATTTTCAAGGTAAAAACCCTAACTATTTTCTTTGATTTTCAGTTTTAATTGGGTAAAGAGAGGTTTGCATATAATAGCTTTTGAAAATAGAATTTTTACACTCATGCATGATTATTGAACTTGATTTCTAGTAAAAGAAGTGGGTAGAAGTAAGAGTCTTCAAGAACAAGGTTGGCAAGAGTAGGATATCTTGGGTAAGCATAAAGTAGGAGGAAAAACATCATCACCAGGTATGTATGGCTAATTTTGATTCTTGTGAAATCGCCTATATGTGTGAAGTTTGTTTGTTTCGTGTTAAATTCACAAATTGTGTGAAATTATTGATGTTGTTGTTGGATATTCAAAGTTTGTTGTTGATACATGAGTGATGTAAAATGAGAGTTTAATTTGGCAAAAGAATTGTGAATAATGACTATGATGGCCTATATGGCACCTTGTGGAAAACAAACGAAACCCTTGAGAATTGGTTTATTGTAGAAAGAGATGAAACACTTGAATTGTGGAAATATTGTAACATGGTTGTGATATTGCATTGAGAAGAAATTGAGAACATGAACCAATGTGTAAGTTGCTATTTGAACTTGTTGAAATTGTGTGTAGTACCTTATCTGCTGTTTGAAATTGTTGTGTTTTCAGCTGTAAGGCGGGGTCGTGTTGCGCGCCGCAACGTGGTGAAATAAGGTTTGGGTTGGGGTGATAAGGGTGGCCGAGGTAATAAGGGTGGTCAGGGGCAATAAGGATGGAAAGCGATCGAAATCGCCATTGAAAATTGATACATAAATCAATAATGTGAAATTGTGAAAGGAGACAGCAGGAGAGTTTGCAACCTGTGGGGCACCGATTGCCCCTTTGTTTGACTACTTGTGCTTTACGTGATTGATTGGTTATTGTTAAATTGGTTGATTGTAGAAAGTGCTTTGTGTGAGAATTATTTGAAATGAGGATAATGTGGAAACATGGTTGGCTGGCTTAATTAATTGTTGATGTAATTTAATGGCTTGAGTTTACTTGGGACAAAGTTTGTCCATACATACCAGTACAATTCAAGTGTACTGACGTCCCTTTTGCCGGGGCGCTACATTCGTGTTATGATTGTAGGTGGTTCTATAGCAGGCACTCTAGTCCATCAACAGTAGTATCCTTCTCCTTCCACTGCCTGTTTTGGTGAGCCCCTTTCTTCCTTGGGGCCCTGTGTGGTTCATGCCACCTTTGTTAAGATATCATTTTGGTTTTGTAAGGTATAGTCGGAGCCTTGTTACCGGCAAGTATTGTATTTCCCTTTTTGTATCCTAGAGGCTCCGTAGACATGTAAACTGTGGGACTCCAGTCTTATGTATATTGTGTTATGTCGGGCGTTGTAAAAATTGAAATCTTGTTAATGAATCACTCGTATCGTTTTATTTGTTTAATGTGAAATCAATTATGATTAGTAATATATTTGGTTAATGAGAAATAGTCAACACAGGGGTAACGCGTGGGAATGAAAGGCACCCAGGTCCGCTTGACTGGGGCAACCCGGTCAGGCGCCGGTCATGTTCCTCGATTTGGGGCGTGACACTCTAGTGGTTTAGAAATAGTTCTATTGCTACCAACTTCCTTCTTTGTAGTCTAGTAGATCTACACGCTCTAGTGGATATAAAGTAGGTTTATGTTCAGCAACAGAAAGAGGTGAGGTTCTGTTTTCTTACCTTAGAATATTTACAACGGGGAAGCCTCGAAAGGCGTACGAGTGCGGCTCTCGTAGACGAATACTGACTCAGTCTGCTCCTACTGCACGGGAGTCTCAGCCGGTCGGTGCCGGGTCGACCCCTAGGGCACTATTCGCCTTGAGAGTGGTTCGGCCATCAAGCTACTTTGTGGGGTAGGGGACCAGACTGGTGACTGCTGCGGTTGTTGTCTGCAGGGTATGTGACACCCCACAAGTTGACTAGTGCTGAGCCAGGAGATTTTCCTTTGGATCGTTACAACGCTCGTTGAACGGTTCAAGTAGAAGTGAATAGGTAAGAAGTAGAAAGCCCCATATCGTCCATCTCCATAGGAGACAATATGAGCAAAAGACAGGAACCCCTAAATCCCGCAGAAAAGAACTCACTCCGGAGGGAGTGAGGGGGTATTCCAAAAGGGGAGCCACGAGTTCTTTCTTTCCTTGTAGGAAAGGTCTTGGTTTGGTATGGCATCAGACAAAACTTGTTATGGTTATGCGGCTCTATAGAAAAGGCGGGTGGGGCTACATGCGGCTTTTTTTATGACTAATTTCAATCAAAATTTCATCGATTGTAGCTAGTGATTGCCCGGGTCGGTGTGTGATCACCAAAGATGAAGTAACCCTTCAGATGCTCTCTCCGCCCATGCCGAATACCCCCAGCCGGTTCTGCCGGGTAAGGCCAGGAGTTGGTTTGGGGAATCACGGGGCCATACTTATTCAGGGGGGACTTGATTCTGAAATGGAATGATTGATAGAATCAATATTTCATAGAAGAATGACTAAGACCATAAAATCCTTTCACACCCGCACATGTGGCTGAATATATAAGGAAGTTCACACACCTTGGAAAAATCCATCCTGTATCCCTGACTTGCCAGTTTGATCACTTGTCTTATTTACCGTTTTCTTAGCGGGTGGTTTGTGTTTGGTCCTTTCAGGTCGCCTGACCTGGGCTGATGGCTCTTCATAATGGCTTGTTTGGAGTCCAGCGGCTCTCTAAGGCTTCGGTGTACTAGTACCTACCACAAAAACATCGTGAGGGATTTAGTAAACGTCTTGAAACTTAGTAACACAAGACAATTCACTGAATGGTTGTTGGCTCTACCGGAGGAGTCTGAAATCAACAACGTGTAACTGCTTGGGCATTGAGTGTTCCGCTGCTTGAGGAAGTATGTGAGAGGATCGATGTTGAGCAGATATAGGGTTAAAGCGGCCAACAATGCATCCCCCTTTAATTAGTATGGTTTGAAAGGCTGGACAGTTTCTTTTCCTTTCCTGTCCAGTATTTTGAGTCCAAGCCGAAATAGGAAAACCCGCAAGCACCACTAGGCCCAGTCGTCGGTTGAACGTCAGTGGGGTCTGATATTCATTCCTAACTCAAATAGGAAGGTGGCAGTCTCAATCTAGCGGCGTGGTCCAGAACAAGCCTTTGCTGATCCATGGGGTTTTTGTTTTGGTTATAAGAAGTGCTTCTTTGCTCGCTTGTAGCGCCTCGACTCAAGTTTCCGCTGTAGGATTGAGTGAGGTGACGAGAGCTGAAGCCAAGGTTCCTTGCTACGCTCCATAGATGTTCGTATCATTCTTGTCGATTTTTGCTGTGTTTGAATTCAGCCTCTCGTTATGTCTTCACTAAAGGATTGTCCACCTTCTCAAGCCTCTCTACCATACCCTTAGAAAGTGACAGCGGATGACTTCCATTACTAAATGGAAGAACTTTTCAAACTAGTTGAGAGTTATTCCCTGGTTGCACCCCACAATGGGTTCTAATTTACTAAATCACATGTTTCTATTTTCGGAACATCACATGTAGAGTTTTTTGCGGGAGAATCACTTGGCGCGGGGCCACCCGTGTGAGGTCAGGTGTTGGTCAACAACTCAGGCATGAAATGCTGAAAAACGGCTAACGATGCAAGAGCTCTTTTCCACTTATACGCTCTAAAAAAGAGTATGTCAGGTTTTTGGACCCTATGTTGAGTAAGGGTTCCAAACCTTCCAAAAGTGATAGGTATGTGTTGTTTCTTGGCATTCTCTTTCTATATTATGCCAACCTAAAAAGAGTGATGGAAAGTGGATTTTAGGTTCGATAGTCTCGAGAAGGTATTAGCCACCGGTGACCATACTTTCGTAAAAGCACCATTGGGCGGTGGTTCCTCTCCTTCCTCTTGAATCTCGAACAAAAAATTGATCTCGCCATCAGCTTGACTAAGAGTTCTGAATCGAAAAAGTAAACTGAACTTGACTTAAGACAAAGGAAGCGAGTGCCGAAAAAAAACCGTTTTCTTAAGGCTTCAAACTAGTAGTCATTAAGACTACTATGAATGAAAAGTAAGGAAGTCCTTTTCTTGACTTGGCCTGCGTGCATTATACCTAACCTTTTAACTTGATTTCAATCTCAACAAAGAAATGAAAGCATAACCCTTTGCTCACTTGCAGCGCCTTTTAATCTTTTATTTTAGCCTGCCTTGTGAAGATCTCTCGGGTGTCTACGGCAGATCCGATCAGTCTCATGATGAAGAGAAACCTTTTACGATGTTGAAAGGTATCGTCAAGACAAATCAATTTGTCGAGTAAACTACTTGGGGCTCCCCATGGTTTAGTAAAACGGAGGGGATATTTTTTATTCATCCGGGGGTTCATTCATTATGAACTAAAAACTGGTTGGCTGATTAGTGAGGTTTTAAAAACGTCATAGAATTCATGATCGGCCATTCCATTTTTGCTTTCAGCAAGTAGGCGACGCGAATCTATGCTTTCTATCTTTCAATCGGATACCAATTCATTGGATGCGTTTGAAAGCCTCGAGATGACTTGCAGAATAAATTCTTTCTAGGTTTGTCTTGTGTCTCTGAAACAAACGGTCCATTTATTGATGGGCGAACGACGGGGATTGAACCTGCGCGTGGTAGATTCATAATTCACTGCCTTGATCCACTTGGCTACATCCGCCCCTACCCCCGCACAGGTTGAAGTCTCTATCTACGATCAGATCCTTTCTGAACTCCCTACCGCTTATCAAAGAGAAGCTTTTTCCTATACTATAGTGGCAAGACTATTGTTGTGTTTCGGAATTATGGGAAACCAAGCTTCAACAAGTAGAAGCTTCCTAGCAAAGCTTCAAACAAAGAGGTTGGGTTGTTCACTTCATTGATTTGACTTCACTTTTCTTATGATTAAAGATAGGGGCCGGGTGGGCAGTGAAGGCTCATTTAGTAGAAAGCGAGCGAGTTGCATGCACCTACTCGAGAAGCAGCAAGCAGAACTTGAACCTGAAGAAGCGAGCCTCTATCAGAGAAAGCCATTGCGCGCTAGCCCCTTGTCTTGTATAGAGTGGAAAACCTGCGCACCCCTAAACTACAAGCTTTCTTTGAAGCCTCTACAACATGGGATATTTGAAGAATCCTCTACAAACCTTTCTATAATATAAGAGAAAATCTTCGAGCTTTCTTCGCATGCTTGAGCGCATCCCCTTTCTATTAGTAAGGTTGTCAAATTTCCTTTAGTTCCTTTATGACTATAATATAAATAATAGGGGTAGGGGGGCGCTAATTAGCAAGAAAACGGATGCGCTAAGGCGCAACTTCGTGCAGCTGCTACGCCCTTGCTTCTTGCCTTATCTTTTACTAAGAAACTAATCTAAATAGAAGCCCTTCTTTCTCAAAGTCAACTTTCTCCCTTCTTGCTTTAGTGAAATAAGGGGCGCTAACGCGACCTTCCTTCAGATGGCTTCGCCCTATCTATTCATCTATTTTCTCAAATGGATATTTAGGGATCTCTCTTGTTCATAGATATTGAAACCAGATCAATATCCATTTCTCAATAGATCTATTTATCGATAGAAAGATATAGATCTCCACATGGATCTATCACCATATCTAAATATGGAAGAACCGACAAAATAAGGGCGTAACCAACGGAAGGTTCTCACCCTGTCCCCGACATTGTTCTCCGACGATGTCCCGGAGCCACCATTCTTGTCACGCCCCAAATCGGGGAACATGACAGGCGCCTGACCGGGTTGCCCCAGTCAAGCGGACCTGGGTGCCTTTCATTCCCACGCGTTACCCCTGTGTTGATTGTTCCTCATTAACCGAATATCTTACCAATCATAAATGATTTCACAATAAACAAACAAAACGATACGAGTGATTCATTAACAGGTTTACAGTTTTTACAATGCCCGACATATCAAAATATATACATAAGACTGGAATCCCACAGTTTACACGTCTACAGAGCCTCTAGGATACAAAAGGGAATACAATATTTGCCGCTAACAAGGCTCCGGCTATACCTTGCAAAAAACCCAAAATGAAATCTAAACAAAAGTGGTGTGAACCACATAGGGCCCCTAGGAAGAATGGGGCTCACCAAAACGGGCAGTGGAAGGTGAAGGATACTACTGCCGATTAGCTGAAGTGCCTGCTACTGATCCACCTACAATCATAACACGAATGTAGCGTCCCCGACAAAAGGGACGTCAGTACACTTGAATTGTACTGGTATGTATGGACAAACTTTGTCCCATGTAAACTCAAGCCATTAAACAAGGATCACGATGACAAGACAGACAATAGATTACATCAAGAAATCAATTAAGCTAACTATCCATGTTTCCCACCTTTTACTCATTTCGGATAAGCCTCAACACAAGCACGTTTAAGGTTAACAAATAGAACAACAACCAATCAACCACATAAATTGCAAGTAGTCAAACATAGGGGCAATCAGTGCCCCCCAGGTTGCAAACTCTCCTACTGTCTCCTTTCACAATTTCGTATTAATGATTTTGTATCAATTTCATTTGCAATTTCGATCGCTTTCCATCCTTATTACCTCGTCCACCCTTATTACCTCGGCCACCCTTATCACCCCAACCCACACCTTATTTTTTCATGTTGCGGCACGCAACCCGATCCCACCGTACAGTTTTCAAACACAACAATCACAAACAGCAGATAAGGTACTACACACAATTACAACAAGTTCAAATAAGCAACTTACACATTTGTTCATGTTCTCAATGACTTCTCCAGCCAATATCATAATCAAGTTACAAGTGTTCCAAAATCGAGAATGTTCATACTGTTATGCTCAACAACTTACCACACCTCAAGTGTTTCGTTTCTTTTCCACAAGGTACCATACATGCCATCATAGCAATTGTTCACAATTCTTTACCAAATTAAACTCTCATTTATATTTCGGCTCAAATCTCATATTACATTATTCATAGTTCAACAACAACTTTGAATATCCAACACAACATACAAGAATTTCACACAATTTGGCAATTTAACTCGAACCAAACAAATTTCACACATATAGGCAATTTCACAAGAATCAAAATTAGCCATACATACCTGGTATCCAGTTTTCTTCCGTTAACTTCCTATTTTATGCTTACGCAAGCTATCCTATCTTGGCCGACCTTGTTTTGCAGACTCTTACGCCTATTCACTTCCTCTTCACTAAGAAAACAAGTTCAATAGTCATGCATGAGTGTAAAATCTCATTTTCAAAAGCTATTATATGAAACCCTCTCGTTACCTATCTTAAAACTGAAAATTAGAGGAAATAGCTAGGGTTTTTACCTTCAATTGATTTGGGGGAAGTTGAATCTTGGCCCTAGAATCCTTTGGACTAAATGGTTGGAACAATCTCTGAAGATGAAGGACTTTTCTCTCTAAAACCCCTCTTTTCTCTCTCTAATTTTGGTAAGATGATATGATAAAATGAAGGAGAAAGGTGTTGTATTAAAGAAGAGGTCGGGTCGAATTTTATAAAATTCCTGGGCCGGGTCAATTCTGCGGTCGCATCTGCGATCGCAGAATCAACATGCGGTCCGCACAGTGACCGCGGAATTGCCTCAAAATTTACACAAGTTGTGTTACGAAATGCGACCAAAATGTGGTCCGCATTCTTGATCTGCGGTCACATAGTGCACCGTAGATTTGCCACCCCAAAACCATCGAGAATTTATGCGGCAGATCTGCGGTCCGCAGATCCGTTATACGATCGCATATCGACCGCATTCTCAACACCAAATTTTGCAAACCTACTGTTAAGCTCTGCGGCAGGAATGCAGTCCGCATAGCAGATCTGCGATCGCACTCCTGACCGCAGAATTGACACTTTTCTGGAAAAATTGACTCTTTACATTTTTGAAACTTAAATCACTACATTTTATAATAATTCCACGCATTCCTAACATATTATTCCGACCATGTCACCACGGCTACTAGGTTTCATGCACAAAAATTTTACGGGGCCTTACATCCTCTCCCCCTTAAGATCATTCGTCCTCGAATGAGGACTTTGAAAATAAGTCGGTTTTGAAAGACATGATATGCAAACTATCAAGATTTTAACTAACTCTTATATTTTAGAAAACTTTCGCCAGAGTTTCGTTTGTAATATGGACATATCCACCTGTCAGAGGGCCCCCGAAACACATTACCAAACAATAATATACAAATACAACACTTTCCACAAATCGTACATACTTTCTTGCCTCAACAAATGCACATATTCTATCACATTGTTACAATTGCACATAAACTAGTCACTTCAATGAGTTCTTTCCTTTTTTAATCATCTTAATACACCATGTACACACAAACAAACCATTACCAATCTACACTTACTATTAGTTGTTAATTTAACACATGAATCTTTTATAAGGCTTTCATTTATCAAGAAAGGTTCAAGTGACCCAAGGTAATCAACACATTTATCTCATTACCATATGAAGGAGACTTTACTAATACTAAGAGGAAAACAATTTGGAGAAGATGACAGTTACTAGGAGTAGAAGGGTCACCTAATTTCTTCTAGGCTTGATCAAACAAATGGGGGTACTTTTCCTTCATCTCTTTTTCTGCTTCCCATGTGGCCTCCTCAACTTGTTGACTTCGCCACAATACTTTAACAGTGGCAACTCCTTATTTCTCAACTTACGGACTTGCCTATCAAGAATGGCAACTGGAACTTCTTCATATGACAAATCTTCATTAACCTCTATGGCCTCGACTGGCATGATGGTGGATGGATCTCCAATCACTTTCTTCAACATGGACACGTGGAATACCGGGTGCACTGATGACATCTCGGGAGGCAACTCTAGCCTATAAGCAACTTGACCAATCCTTTGAACGATCCGATATGGCCCGATATACCTAGGACTCAATTTCCCTTTCTTTCCGAATCGCATGACTCCCTTCATAGGAGATACCCTCTAAAACACCCAATCATTAACTTGAAACTCCAAATCCCTTCGACTAACATCTGCATAGGAATTTTGACGACTCTGTGCTGTTTTCATTCTCTCCTGAATAACCTTGACCTTTTCCATAGCTTCGTACACCATATCTGGCCCTAGCAATTCTGCTTCACCTACCTCGAACCACCCGATTGGCGACCTACATCTTCTCCCGTACAATGCCTCAAACGGGGCTATCGGAATGCTCTCATGATAGTTGTTATTATAAGCAAATTCTATTAGTGGAAAGTGTTCATCCCAATTACCTTTAAAATCTAAGACACAAGCCCGCAACATATCTTCAAGCGTCCGAATGGTCCGCTCGGCCTGTCCATCGGTCTGTGGATGGAAAGCTGTGCTGAGATTCACCTGAGTTCCCAAACCTTGCTGAAACTTCTTCCAAAAGTTAGCTGTGAACTGAGCCCCGCGATCAGAGATAATAGAAAGTGGAGTGCCATGAAGCCTTACTATCTCCTTTATGTACAACCTTGCATATTGCTCCGCAGTATCAGTGGACTTGACTGGCAGGAAGTGAGCTGATTTGGTGATTCGATCCACTATCACCCATATTGAGTCGAACTTATGCTGAGTGCGAGGTAACCCCACCACGAAATCCATATTGATCATCTCCCATTTCCACCTTGGTATTTCTATAAGCCGAGTTAATCCACCGGGCCGTTGATGCTCGGCCTTCACTTGTTGACAGTTCAGACATTTAGCTACCAAGCTTGCCACACCCCTTTTCATACCATTCCACCAATAAATCTCCTTGAGATCATGATACATTTTTGTGGAACCTGGGTGCACCGAATACATGGAAATATGAGCCTCTACCATCACTCTTTCCCGAAGCTCGTCCACATCCGTAACACATAGTCTACCTTGGCACCGCAATACCCCATCCTCGCTGCTGAGTACAAATGCTGAGGACTTGTTATTCATAACTGCTTCCTTCACCCGAACCAATGCTGGATCCATGAACTGTTTATCCTTGATTTCCGCGACCAATGATGATTCTGCTCCATTATGCACCAAAACATCCCCCTCGCCAGACGCCGAGATACGAACACCCAAACTGGCTAATTAGTAAACCTCCCGAGCCAGGGGTCTTTGATCCACACCCAAAAGAGCCAAACTACCCATGGATTTTCGACTAAGAGCATCGGCAACCATATTTGCCTTCCCTGGATGGTACAATATGTTCAAATCATAGTCCTTGAGCAATTCTAACCATCGCCGCTGTCTCAGTGTAAGGCCCCGTAAAATTTTTGTGCATAAAACCTAGTAGCTATAGTGTCATGGTCCGAATAATTTTAGCAAGCTCGTCGCGGTTCGGACCCTTGGTAGTGATTTAAGTTTCAAAAATGTAGAGAATTAATCTTTCCGAAAAGTGTCAATTTTGCGGTCAAGAATGCGACCGCAAATCTGCTATGCGGACCGCATTCTTGCCGCAAAGCTTTCCAGAAAGTCTCCCAAAATCACGTTGAAAATGCGGTCGATATGCGATCGCATAATGAATCTGCGATGCACTTTGCGACCGCAGATCAAGAATGCGGACCGCATATTGGTCGCGTTCTGTAACAGAACTTGAGTAATTTTGAGGCCATTCTGCGGTCACTATGCGGACCGCATGTTGATTCTGCGGTCGCAAAGTGCACCGCAGAATTGACCCCGACCCAGATTTTTGTAACATTTTGACCCGATCTCTTCTTTAATATAACACCTTTCACCCTCATTTTCTCATATCATCTTACCAAAATTATAGAGAGAGAATAGAGGGGTTTTAGAGAGAAGTTCTTCATCTTCAAAGATTGTTCCAACCACTTAATTCCAAGGGATCCTAGGGCAAGGATTCAACTTCCCCAATCTTTTCAAGGTAAAAACCCTAACTATTTTCTTTGATTTTCAGTTTTAAATTGGGTAAAGAGAGGTTTGCATATAATAGCTTTTGAAAATAGAATTTTTACACTCATGCATGATTATTGAACTTGATTTCTAGTAAAAAGAAGTGAGTAGAAGTAAGAGTCTTCAAGAACAAGGTTGGCAAGAGTAGGATATCTTGGGTAAGCATAAAGTAGGAAGAAAACTCATCACCAGGTATGTATGGCTAATTTTGATTCTTGTGAAATCGCCTATATGTGTGAAGTTTGTTTGGTTCGTGTTAAATTGACAAATTGTGTGGAATTCTTGATGTTGTTGTTGGATATTCAAAGTTTGTTGTTGAGCTATGAGTGATGTAAAATAAGAGTTTAATTTGGTAAAAGAATTGTGAATAATGGCTATAATGGCATATATGGTACTTTGTGGAAAAGAAACGAAACACTTGAGGATTGGTAAGTCATTGAACAATACGGTATGAATACTCTTGATTTTTGGAACATTTGTAACTTGGTTGTGATATTGGCTTGAGAAGTAATTGTGAAGATGAACCAACCTGTAAGTTGCTTATTTGAACTTGTTGAAAATGTGTGAAATGCCTTATCTGCTGTTTGTACTTGTTGTGTTTTAAAACTGTACGGTAGGATCGGGTTGCGCGCCGCAACATGAAGAAATAAGGTGTGGGTTGGGGTGATAAGGGTGGCTGAGGTAATAAGGGTGGTCAGGGGTAATAAGGATGGAAAGCGATCGAAATCGCTATTGAAAATTGATATAAAAATCAATAATGTGAAATTGTGAAAGGAGACGGCAGGAGAGTTTGCAACCTGTGGGGCACTGATTGCCCCTTTGTTTGACTACTTGTGTTTTGCGTGATTGATTAGTTATTGTTAAATTGGTTGATCGTAGAAAGTGCTTTGTGTTGAGAATTATTTGAAATGAGGAAAAAGTGGAAACATGGTTGGCTCGCTTAATTAATTGTTGATGTAATTCAATGGCTTGAGTTTACTTGGGACAAAGTTTGTCCATACATGCCAGTACAATTCAAGTGTACTTACGTCCCTTTTGCCGGGGACGCTACATTCGTGTTATGATTGTAGGTGGATCAGTAGCAGGCACTTCAGCTCATCGGTGGTAGTATCCTTCTCCTTCCACTGCCCGTTTTGGTGAGCCCCTTTCTTCCTTAGGGCCCTGTGTGGTTCATGCCACTTTTGTTTAGATTTCATTTTGGTTTTGCAAGGTATAGCCGGAGCCTTGTTACCGGCAAGTATTGTATTCCCTTTTTTGTATCCTAGAGGCTCTATAGACATGTAAACTGTGGGACTCCAGTCTTATGTATATGTATTGTGTTATGTCGGGCGTTGTAAAAATTGCAAGCTTGTTAACGAATCACTCGTATGGTTTTATTTGTTTAATGTGAAATCATTCATGATTAGTAAGATATTTGGTAAATGAAAAACAATCAGCACAGGGGTAACGCGTGGGAATGAAAGGCACCCAGGTCCGCTTGACTGGGGCAACCCGGTCAGGCGCCGGTCATGTTCCCCGATTTGGGGCGTGACACTCAGATTCAGCTCTTTCTGCTTGAACAAATACTGAAGGCTCTTGTGGTCTAAAAACACATCTATATGAACCCCATAAAGATAGTGTCGCCATATTTTCAAGGCAAACACAATAGCTGCAAGCTCCAAATCATGCGTCGGATAATTCTTCTCATGGTTCTTGAGTTGCCTGGAAGCATAAGCTATAACCTTTCTGTGCTGCATCAATACACATCCCAAACCGACTCTGGAGGGATCACAATAAACTACAAATCACTCTGTGCCTTCTGGAAAGGCCAATACTGGTGCCGAGGTCAATCTTGACTTTAATTCGTGGAAACTTTTCTCACATGCTTCGGACCACTGGAACTTAACTGCCTTCTGCGTCAGCTTTGTCAATGGGGAAGCGAGGGTTGAGAATCCCTCTACAAACCTCCGATAGTACCCTGCCAAACCCAAGAAGCTACGAATCTCTGTCGGGGTCGTGGGTCTAGGCCAATCTTTCACTGCCGCAATCTTCTGAGGATCCACCTGAATTCCCTTGCTAGAAATAACATGCCCTAGAAAGGCTACGGACTCCAACCAAAACTCACATTTTGAGAATTTGGCATACAATTGATGCCGAAGAAGGGTCTGCAATGCTTCTCTGAGGTGAACGGCATGATCTTCCCTACTCCGAGAGTAGATGAGGATGTCGTCAATGAATACAATCACAAAGGAATCTACGAATGGCTTGAATACCTTATTCATAAGGTCCATGAAAGCTGATGGGCCATTAGTTAGCCCAAAAGACATGACCAAAAACTCAAAGTGACCATAACGAGTTCTGAAGGCGGTCTTAGGAATAGCCTGCTCCCTGATTTTCAACTGGTGGTACCCAGACCGTAAATCAATCTTTGAGAAGAACTTCGCTCCCTGCAATTGGTCAAACGGATCATCCACTCGAGGCAAAGGATATTTATTCTTGATGGTGACTTTGTTGAGCTGCCGATAATCAATACACATTCGAAGTGACCCATCCTTCTTTTTGACAAAAAGAACCGGAGCACCCCACGACGACACACTCGATCGTATGAACCCTTTCTCTAATAAATCCCTCGGCTGCTCTTTTAACTCCCTTAACTCTGCCGGTGCCATCCTGTATGGTGGAATGGATATTGGCTGAGTATCTAGCAGTACATCGATCCCAAAATCAATCTCCCTATCCGGCGGAATGCCTGGAAGCTCATCCGAAAACACTTCAGGAAATTCATTCACAATTGGCACGGACTCGAGGGTAGGCACATCTGAGGTGGTGTCCGTTACCCGAACCAAGTGATAGATACACCCCTTCTTAATCATCTTTGAGGCCTTAAGGTAGGAAATAAACCTACCCCTTGGCACTACACCATTTCCTCTCCATTCAATAGCTGACTCGTTAGGGAACTCGAGCCTCACAACTCTCGTTCGACAGTCAAGCTTGGCAAAGCATGAATAGAACCAATCCATCCCCATAATTACATCAAAATCAACCATCCCAAGCTCAATAAGATCGGATGTGGTATCACGACTGTAAGGCCCCGTATAATTTTTGGTGCATAAAACCTAGTAGCTGTGGTGTCATGGTCCGAATAATGTGTTAGGAATGCATAGAATTCTTCCGAAAAGTTTCAAAAATGTAGAGAATTAATTTTTCCGAAAAGTGTTCAATTTGCGGTCAAGAATGCGATCGCAAACCTGACATGCGGACCGCATTCTTGCCGCAAAACGTTCCAGAGAGTTGCCCAAAATCGTGTCAAAAGTGCGGTCGATATGCGATCGCATGTCAAATCTGCGGTGCACTTTTGCGACCGCGGAATCAACATGCGGTCCGCATAGTGACCGCATTCCTTAACAGAACCTGCATAACTTTGAGGCCATTTTTGCGGTCACTTTGCGGACCGCATGTTGATTCTGCGGTCGCATAGTGCACCGCATAATTGACCCCGGCCCCGATTTTTGTAACATTTTGACCCGATCTCTTCTTTAATATAACACCTTTCTTCTTCATTTTATCATATCATCTCACCAAAATTAGAGAGAGAAGAGAGGGTTTTTAGAGAGAGAAGTTCTTCATCTTCAAAGATTGTTCCAACTACTTAATTCCAAGGATTCTAGGGCAAATATTCAACATCCCCAATCTTTTCAAGGTAAAAACCCTAACTATTTTCTTTGATTTTCAGTTTTACTTGGGTAAAGAGAGGTTTGCATATAATAGCTTTTAAAAATAGAATTTTTACACTCATGCATGATTATTTAACTTGATTTCTAGTAAAAAGAAGTGAGTAGAAGTAAGAGTCTTCAAGAACAAGGTTGGCAAGAGTAGGATATCTTGTGTAAGCATAAAGTAGGAGGAAAAATCATCACCAGGTATGTATGGCTAATTTTGATTCTTGTGAAATCGCCTATATGTGTGAAGTTTGTTTGTTTCGTGTTAAATTGACAAATTGTGTGAAATTCTTGATGTTGTTGTTGGATATTCAAAGTTTGTTGTCGAGCTATGAGTGATGTAAAATGAGAGTTTAATTTGGCAAAAAAATTGTGAATAATGACTATGATGGCCTATATGGTACCTTGTGGAAAATAAATGAAACACTTGAGAATTGGTTTATTGTGGAAAGAGATGAAACACTTGAATTGTGGAAATATTGTAACATGGTTGTGATATTGAATTGAGAAGAAATTGAGAACATGAACCAATGTGTGAGTTGCTTATTTGAACTTGTTGAAATTGTGTGTAGTACCTTATCTGCTGTTTGAAATTGTTGTGTTTTCAACTGTAAGGCGGGGTCGTGTTGCGCGCCGCAACGTGGTGAAATAAGGTGTGGGTTGGGGTGATAAGGGTGGCCGAGGTAATAAGGGTGGTCGGGGGCAATAAGGATGGAAAGCGATCGAAATCGCTATTGAAAATTGATACATAAATCAATAATGTGAAATTGTGAAAGGAGACAGCAGGAGAGTTTGCAACCTGTGGGGCACTGATTGCCCCTTTGTTTGACTACTTGTGCTTTACGTGATTGATTGGTTATTGTTAAATTGGCTGATCGTAGAACCTGCTTTGTGTGAGAATTATTTGAAATGAGGAAAATGTAGAAACATGGTTGGCGCTGGCTTAATTAATTGTTGATGTAATTTAATGGCTTGAGTTTACTTGGGACAAAGTTTGTCCATACATACCAGTACAATTCAAGTGTACCGACGTCCCTTTTTGCCGGGGGCGCTACATTCGTGTCATGATTGTAGGTGGATCAGTAGCAGGCACTTCAGCTCATCGGTAGTAGTATCTTTCATCCTCCACTGCCCGTTTTTGGTGAGCCCCTTTCTTCCTCGGGGCCTTGTGTGGTTCATGCCACTTCGGTTTAGATTTCATTTTGGTTTTTGTAAGGTATAGCCGGAGCCTTGTTACCGGCAAGTATTGTATTTCCCTTTTTGTATCCTAGAGGCTCCATAGACATGTAAACTGTGGGATTGTGCCCTATGTATATGTATGGGGCGTTGTAAATATAAATTATGAACTTGTTAGTGAATCAATCACATGGTTATGTTTATGCATTATGAAATCAGTCATTATGATTAGTAATATATTTGGTTAATGAGAAACAGTCAACACGGGGGTAACGCGTGGGAATGAAAGGCACCCAGGTCCGCTTGACTGGGGCAACCCGGTCAGGCGCCGGTCATGTCCTCGATTTGGGGCGTGACAAACTTGGTATCAGAGCTTAAGGTTTTAAAGTGTCCTAGGATGTCTCGCAGCCGTGTCTAGTAGTGCCCTTCTTATAGGTGTGTTGTCGACCACATCATATAAGTAGGGGGCTGCACGGACATTTAGGAATATTACCCTTCTTCAACACTCCAAATCGTGCGATAAAGCTTGACTATAAGATTGTTTTGTAACCCGTGCGTTGAGATTCAAGGTTAGTTTAAATGCTCTTTCGTCTATTTCATGTAGTGTTGTCATATGTCATGACCAATGGGAAAAGACATGGGTGTTATGGAGATTGCACATGTATCTTGTTGAATAAACTGTATGAATATATAGTATAAGTACATAGTACTACAAGTATACTTTATTTGGGGAAAGGATTAGAAGTGATTACCCGCACGAAGAGGCATTGATTTGATGATTGATATGTAAGCTTAAATAGCAAGCGTGGTTAGTGCAAGAAGTATATAATTGATCGTAAGGTGTGAAAGAATATTGGTTATATAAGCACGTGATATATGAGAGAATGACTAAGAGATTAATGGGGAGAGTGTAAGTCTCTCATATGAGGTAAAAAGTTATGAAATGAGACTCAATTGGACCCTAGGTGAGAAGACCCTTGTCTTACGAACGTTATAAGGACCCAGAAATGTACGAAGTTGCGTTACACTCATAAAGGATATGCGTGGGGACTTGGAATCCCATACCTACGTGGCTGAATAGGAGAAGGGAACTTATGAGATCAATATTATGGTGACTTAAACTTTCCTAATAGTCGAGTATGCATATAAGAGGGATAGATATATGAGGCATATGTCCCTAAAGTTTCTAAACTCAAGACTTGTGTCAAGATCCAGGACATTTTCCCCATGTGGGAGAGGGAGGACCATCGTGAGGCCACTTAAATACAATGAAACAAGAGCGAGACCATGTAGTTATGATACTTGAATATTTTGGTGAAGACATGTGTGGTCTAGAAAAGAGATTAAGGAATGTAAATTCTTCACGCATGGCAATGTGACTGATAGGGTCAACGATTCTAGAAAATAATAGTATGTTTGTAAAGAGACTTTTACTTGTCATAAGGTTAGGAGAAATGGGACCCAAGGAGGTACCATATGTCAAATGTGAAAGATTGTGAGTTCCTAGAATGGGCTAATCAAAGATTTGTGATTTAAACAAAGTTTCGGGATACTAAGAAAGCCAAAACGAGTGAGAGAAATGAATGTGTTGCCACAACAACCCAAGATGGTAATTGGGGCTTGATAGAGAGCCTCTAAAGAGCCTTACAAATAGATAAGTGTTAAATGATGTTCAGACGAACACTCCTTGCTACATATGTCCCAATAAGAGTTAAGAGGTGAGCCGGATGGAATACCTAAGGTAAGAGACCACGTAATATATGGAAGAGTGCGTGGCTATTCACTAACTAGGAAGAATGGGGTGAGAAGAAATGGGGATAAAACCTTTAAATTGAGATGGTCATGGTCATTTAAAACAATTTTTGCATCAGAATGGTGGACTCACCTAAAGCACAAGTGTTAATAAAAGTTATAAGGGATTAACCGCAATGCAACCGACATGGGTGACACTGAATATCGACTAAAGGGGGTCTAGAGATAGTTCATGTCTACACACAATGGGAAGCGAGGTTATCATTGTTGAGGTTGTGGTACTGTAAAATGATTAAACAAGACATAATGATCTTTCAAGTTCACGGGAGGCAGACAGATGTGTGGAACAATAAAGCTATTAATTATGCACTATCCGCAAATCAAGATGGGAATGAAAGGTTCAGAATAGATTGAAAGAGGAGGAACACTCGTGACGGAGTAGACGTGTTTAGCATGGTAACTCTTAAGCCGCAATATCGGGGAACTTCATTGATAACTATAACATGGGGAATGAGGCGAGTTACTCGTCGGAGATAGAATTAGGGGGACTAAGCCTTACACTTAAGAGTAAAACCAAAAGTTGTTGTTGAAGGATTGAGGAGGATTTAAAGTTTCAGAGAATACCCTTCTCGGGATAGTGACCCTTCCTAAGTCATATGCATATAAAGGTTGTTGATATACGTTTGAGAGGTGTTTAATCGTAAAGAGGGATGCTAGGAATTTTCACAGCGGAAGTAGTGCAATTTCTTAAATTCTACAATGCACATATGGGGAGAAGAGGTTGGTTAAGAAAAGTTAGAGCACAATGTTACCTTACCTTCGATGCAATGGCGTGCAAGTTAGTGTTATTCGGGGTATATGTGCAAATTAGCCAGTGCTATTCATTTGAGACAGGAGGTCATATGAGAAAACTCATTCAGCAATGCCTTGGGTTAAGAATTATGAATAGTTAGTAGCAATTGTTCACATGGGGTCGTAACCACATCAAGGAAATTATAGTGGAACTCAATTCGTGGAAGGTCTTATGTATGAGGAATATAGTAAGGATGTTCCGCTATCGATGTAAAGTGTTAAGGTGAAAGTTATGCCTCCAAGGTTGGTTAGGGTGTGTGTTGATGCAACACGGAAAGGTTATAGAGTATGCTTTGAGATAACTCAAAAATCACGAGAAGAATTACCCGACACATGATTTGGAGCTTGCGACGGTTGTGTCTGCTTTGAAATATGGCGGTATTATCTTTATGGAGTTCATGTAGATGTGTTTTCAGACCACAAGAGCCTCCAGTATTTGTTCAAGCAGAAGGAGCTAAATCTGAGACAGCGGCGGTGGTTAGAATTGCTCAAGGACTATGAGATGAACATATTGTACCATCCAGGGAAGGCAAATGTGGTAGCCGATGCTCTTAGTCGGAGATCCATGGGTAGTTTGGCTCATTTGGGTATGTATCGGAGACCCCAGTCTCGAGAGGTTTACCAATTAGCCAGTTTGGGGGTTCGTATCTCTGCGTCAGACGAGGGGAATGTTTTGGTGCATAATGGAGCAGAATCATCATTGGTCGCGGAAATCAAGGAAAAACAGTTCATGGATCCAGCATTAGTTCGGGTAAAGGAAGCAGTTCTGAATGACAAGACCTCAACATTTGTACACAGCAGCAAAGATGGTGTAATGTGGTGTCAAGGCAGATTATGTGTTTCGGACGTGAACGAACTTCGGGAAAAGGTAATGGCAGAGGCACATATTTCCAGATATTTTGTACAATTAGGTTCCACGAAAATGTATCATGACCTTAAGGAGATTTATTGGTGGAACGGTATGAAAAGGGATGTAGCAGGCTTTGTAGCTAAATGTCCGAACTGTCAACAAGTGAAGGCCGAGCATCAACGGCCTGGTGGATTAACTCAGCTTATAGAAATACCAAGGTGGAAATGGGAGATGATCAATATGGATTTCGTGGTGGGGTTACCTCGCACTCGGCGTAAGTTCGATTCAGTATGGGTGATAGTAGATCGACTCACCAAATCAGCTCACTTCCTGCCTGTCAAGTCCACTGATACTGCCGAGCAATATGCAAGATTGTACATCAAAGAGATAGTAAGGCTTCATGGCACTCCACTTTCTATCATCTCAGATCGCGGGGCTCAGTTCACCGCTAACTTTTGGAAGAAGTTTCAGCAAGGTTTGGGAACTCAGGTGAATCTCAGCACAGCTTTCCATCCACAGACCGATGGACAGGCCGAGCGGACCATTCGGACGCTTGAAGATATGTTGCGGGCTTGTGTCTTAGATTTTAAAGGTAATTGGGATGAACACTTGCCACTGATAGAATTTGCTTACAATAACAGCTACCATGCTAGCATTCAAATGGCCCCGTTTGAGGCATTGTACGGGAGAAGATGTAGATCGCCAATCGGGTGGTTTGAGGTAGGTGAAGCGGAATTGCTAGGGCCGGATATGGTGTACGAAGCTATGGAAAAGGTCAAGGTTATTCAGGAGAGAATGAAAACAGCACAGAGTCGTCAAAAGTCCTATGCGGACGTTCGTCGAAGGGATTTGGAGTTTCAAGTCGATGATTGGGTGTTCTTGAGGGTATCTCCTATGAAGGGAGTCATGCAATTCGGAAAGAAAGGGAAATTGAGTCCTAGGTATGTCGGGCCATATCGGATCGTTCAAAGGATTGGTCAAGTTGCTTATAGGCTAGAGTTGCCTCCCGAGATGTCATCAGTGCATCCGGTATTCCATGTGTCCATGTTGAAGAAAGTGATTGGAGATCCATCCACCATCATGCCAGTCGAAGCTATAGAGGTTAATGAAGATTTGTCATATGAAGAAGTTCCAGTTGCCATTCTTGATAGGCAAGTCCGTAAGTTGAGAAATAAGGAAGTTGCCTCCGTTAAAGTATTGTGGCGAAGTCAACAAGTTGAGGAGGCCACATGGGAAGCCGAAAAAGAGATGAAAGAAAAGTACCCCCATTTGTTCGATCAAGCCTAGAAGAAATTAGGTGACCCTCCTACTCCTAGTAACTGTCATCTTGCCTAAGTTGTTTCCCTCTTAGTGTTAGTAAAGTCTCCTTCATTTTGTAATGAATTAAATGTGTTGTCACATTTGGGTCACTTGAACCGTTCTTGATAAATGAAAGCCTTATAAAGATTTACGTGTTAAATAAGCGACTAATAGTAAGTGTAGATTGGTAATGGTTTGTTGAGTGTACATGGTGTTAAATTGGTTTAATAAGGTAAGAATTCATTGAAGTGACTAGTTTCTGTGAAATTGTAACAATGTGATAGAATATGTGCATTCGTTGAGGTAAGAAAGTGTATACCAGCTGTGAAAAGTGTTGAAGTTGTATATTATTGTTTGGTAATGTGTTTCGGGGGCCCTCTGACAGGTGGATATGTCCATAATACAAAGGAAACTCTGGCGAAATTTTTTCTAAAATATAAGAGTTAGTCAAAATTTTGATGGTTGCATATCATGTCTTTCAAAACCAACTCATTTATTTCAAAATCCTCATTCGAGGACGAATGATCTTAAGGGGGGAGGATGTAAGGCCCCGTAAAATTTTTGGTGCATAAAACCTAGTAGGCTGTGGTGTCATGGTCCGAATAATGTGTTAGGAATGCATAGAATTCTTCCGAAAAGTTTCAAAAATGTAGAGAATTAATTTTTCCGAAAAGTGTTCAATTTGCGGTCAAGAATGCGATCGCAAACCTGACATGCGGACCGCATTCTTGCCGCAAAACGTTCCAGAGAGTTGCCCAAAATCGTGTCAAAAGTGCGGTCGATATGCGATCGCATGTCAAATCCGCGGTGCACTTTTGCGACCGCAGAATCAACATGCGGTCCGCATAGTGACCGCATTCCTTAACAGAACCTGCATAAACTTTGAGGCCATTTTGCGGTCACTTTGCGGACCGCATGTGGGTTCTGCGGTCGCATAGTGACCGCATATTTGACCCCGGCCCCGATTTTTGTAACATTTTGACCCGATCTCTTCTTTAATATAACACCTTTCTTCTTCATTTTATCATATCATCTCACCAAAATTAGAGAGAGAAGAGAGGGTTTTTAGAGAGAGAAGTTCTTCATCTTCAAAGATTGTTCCAACTACTTAATTCCAAGGATTCTAGGGCAAATATTCAACATCCCCAATCTTTTCAAGGTAAAAACCCTAACTATTTTCTTTGATTTTCAGTTTTACTTGGGTAAAGAGAGGTTTGCATATAATAGCTTTTAAAAATAGAATTTTTACACTCATGCATGATTATTTAACTTGATTTCTAGTAAAAAGAAGTGAGTAGAAGTAAGAGTCTTCAAGAACAAGGTTGGCAAGAGTAGGATATCATGTGTAAGCATAAAGTAGGAGGAAAAATCATCACCAGGTATGTATGGCTAATTTTGATTCTTGTGAAATCGCCTATATGTGTGAAGTTTGTTTGTTTCGTGTTAAATTGACAAATTCTGTGAAATTCTTGATGTTGTTGTTGGATATTCAAAGTTTGTTGTCGAGCTATGAGTGATGTAAAATGAGAGTTTAATTTGGCAAAAGAATTGTGAATAATGACTATGATGGCCTATATGGTACCTTGTGGAAAATAAATGAAACACTTGAGAATTGGTTTATTGTGGAAAGAGATGAAACACTTGAATTGTGGAAATATTGTAACATGGTTGTGATATTGAATTGAGAAGAAATTGAGAACATGAACCAATGTGTGAGTTGCTTATTTGAACTTGTTGAAATTGTGTGTAGTACCTTATCTGCTGTTTGAAATTGTTGTGTTTTCAACTGTAAGGCGGGGTCGTGTTGCGCGCCGCAACGTGGTGAAATAAGGTGTGGGTTGGGGTGATAAGGGTGGCCGAGGTAATAAGGGTGGTCGGGGGCAATAAGGATGGAAAGCGATCGAAATCGCTATTGAAAATTGATACATAAATCAATAATGTGAAATTGTGAAAGGAGACAGCAGGAGAGTTTGCAACCTGTGGGGTACTGATTGCCCCTTTGTTTGACTACTTGTGCTTTACGTGATTGATTGGTTATTGTTAAATTGGCTGATCGTAGAACGTTCTTTGTGTGAGAATTATTTGAAATGAGGAAAATGTAGAAACATGGTTGGCTGGCTTAATTAATTGTTGATGTAATTTAATGGCTTGAGTTTACTTGGGACAAAGTTTGTCCATACATACCAGTACAATTCAAGTGTACTGACGTCCCTTTTTGCCGGGGCGCTACATTCGTGTCATGATTGTAGGTGGATCAGTAGCAGGCACTTCAGCTCATCGGCAGTAGTATCTTTCATCCTCCACTGCCCGTTTTTGGTGAGCCCCTTTCTTCCTCGGGGCCTTGTGTGGTTCATGCCACTTCGGTTTAGATTTCATTTTGGTTTTTGTAAGGTATAGCCGGAGCCTTGTTACCGGCAAGTATTGTATTTCCCTTTTTGTATCCTAGAGGCTCCATAGACATGTAAGCTGTGGGATTGTGGCCTATGTATATGTATGGGGCGTTGTAAATATAAATTATGAACTTGTTAGTGAATCAATCACATGGTTATGTTTATGCATTATGAAATCGGTCATTATGATTAGTAATATATTTGGTTAATGAGAAACAGTCAACACAGGGGTAACGCGTGGGAATGAAAGGCACCCAGGTCCGCTTGACTGGGGCAACCCGGTCAGGCGCCGGTCATGCCCTCGATTTGGGGCGTGACAACGACCACTCACCGTGACAACGCAATTTCTATAGACTCGTGAGGCTGTAATAGAATCACCAACCGGAGTCGACACAGAGAATGACTCATGAAGCTATTCGGGTTCTATCCCAAAACATGAAGCAATGAACGGAGTAACATAAGACAAGTAGGACCCCCGATCAATAAGGGCATAGCAATTAATAGTCTGAACAGACAGGATACCTGTAACAATATCTGGAGAAGCCTTGGCATTCTGGCGGCCACTCAATGCATAGAATCGGCTAGGTCTGCCCCTACCATGAGCTCCACCCCTAGCTGCACCACGCCCTGCTGATGCTGCAGTACGCGCTGATGATGTAGCAGCTGAAGAACCGGATAACTGAGCAGATCCCCTACCTATACCCTGACGGGGTGCACGGCAGTCCCGCTGAATGTGACCTCTCACCCCGCACCCGAAGCACACCGGGATGTCAAGGTAGCAAGTCTCTGTATAAAATCTCCCACACTTGGGGTATGTAGGTCTCCCCTGCTGCTGGGACCTCACCCCAGGACGACCAGACTGACGAGACCTCCTGCTGTCTGAACCGGGTCTCGAGTAACTGCCCTGCTAATGATTGTGCAGGGTCTCGGATGGTGGTGCACCCGCAGAGGACTGAGCATATGACTGGGATGGCCCTGATGACCCTCTCCCTTGAAGTGATCTCCCTGAATGACCCATTGACCGGGCCCTGCTGCTACTTTCTCTTTCTGCACGAATCTTCAATTTCCTGGCCTCTGTGGCCCGAGCAAACCCCACGATCCTCCCATAGTTCATATCTGAGTGCAAAGCTGCTGTGGCGGCCTCATTCACTACCAAAGGGCTAAGGCCCTGAACAAACCATCGAACCCGGGCATCCATGGTCGACACTAAATGAGGAGCGTACTTGGACAACTTTACGAACTCCATGTGATACTCCCAACCACTGATACTGCCCTGTTTGAGGACCTCGAACTTAGTGGCACGGGCTGCCATTGTCTCAGCAGGCAAGAAGTGGTCCATGAATGCATCCACGAACTCATCCCATCTGGCCGGAGGTCTCCCTTCTTCACGGGAATCCTCCCACATTTCGAACCATGAACGTGCCACTCCCTTCAGCCTGTAAGAGGCCAACTCTACCCCCTCCATATTTGTAGCATTCATCACTCTGAGCGTCTTGTATATCTCACCAAGGAAATCCTGTGGGTCAGCCTCTGGATCGATACCTAAGAATAATGGAGGGGCCAACCGCAAGAACTGGTGGACTCTGAAGCCGGAGGAATCTCCCTGTCCGCTGGAGGATGCAGGGGCATCATGGGATCTCTGGGCCTGGGCGGCCACTAGCTTTGTTAACATGTGAATGGCTCCCCTAAAATCCTCATTAGATATACCAGAACCCGAAGCGGGAACTGTATCTGAGTCAGGAACACTGGTAGGAGGAATTGTGGCATCCTCTGCTGCAGCTGGAATAGGGACACTTGGGTTTTGAACAGATGGGCCAGGCAAATTCAGGACTGGTGGGTCATTCTCGCCCACGGCATCGGGTACATGATTAGCAGCTGCTCTCGAGCCGGCATTGGCCCCAAGGCCGAGTCTAGCCTTCTTCTCATGCGCCATATTCTAAAAATTTGGGAACAAGGCGCGAGTTAGACACAAATATTTCCACATTGCACTTTACCGCACGATATAGATTAACAAAGAAATAGGTAAATTCCTAAATGCCCGTGTAGCCCGCAACATATCTGATGTGGTCGACAACACACCGATAAGAAGGGCACTACTAGACACGGCTCCGAGACATCCTAGGACACATTGAAAACCTTAGGCTCTAATACCAAGTTTGTCACGCCCCAAATCGGGGAACATGACCGGTGCCTGACCGGGTTGCCCCAGTCAAGCGGACCTGGGTGCCTTTCATTCCCATGCCTTACCCCGGTGATGATTGTTCCTCATTAACTGAATAACTTACTAATCATAAATGATTTTACAATAAACAAACAAAACGATACGAGTGATTCATTAACAGGTTTACAGTTTTTACAATGCCCGACATATCATAATATATACATAAGACTGGAATCTCACATTTTACATGTCTACAGAGCCTCTAGGATACAAAAGGGAATACAATACTTGCCGGTAACAAGGCTCCGGCTATACCTTGCAAAAAACCAAAATGAAATCTAAACAAAAGTGGTGTGAACCACATAAGGCCCCGAGGAAGAAAGGGGCTCACCAAAATGGGCAGTGGAAGGTGAAGGATACTACTGTCGATGAGCTGAAGTGCCTACTATTAATCCACCTACAATCATAACACGAATGTAGTGTCCCCAGAAAAAAGGGACGTCAGTACACTTGAATTGTACTGGTATGTACGGACAAACTTTGTCCCAAGTAAACTCAAGCCGTTAAACAAGGATCACGATGATAAGACAGACAATAGATTACATCAAGAAATCAATTAAGCTAACTATCCATGTTTCCCACCTTTTACTCATTTCAGATAAGCCTTAACACAAGCACGTTTAAGGTCAACAAATAGAACAACAACCAATCAACCACATAAATTGCAAGTAGTCAAACATAAGGGCACAATCAGTGCCCCCAGGTTGCAAACTCTCCTGCTGTCTCCTTTCACAATTTCGTATTAATGATTTTGTATCAATTTCATTTGCGATTTCGATCGCTTTCCATCCTTATTACCTCGTCCACCCTTATTCCCTCGGCCACCCTTATCACCCCAACCCATACCTTATTTCTTCATGTTGCGGCGCGCAACCCGATCCCACCGTATAGTTTTCAAACACAACAATCACAAACAGCAGATAAGGTACTACACACAATTACAACAAGTTAAAATAAGCAACTTACATATTGGTTCATGTTCTCAATTACTTCTCAAGCCAATATCACAATGAAGTTACAAGTGTTCCAAAATCGAGAATGTTCATACTGTTATGCTCAACAACTTACCACACCTCAAGTGTTTCGTTTCTTTTCCACAAGGTACCATACATGCCATCATAGCAATTGTTCACAATTCTTTACCAAATTAAACTCTCATTTATCTTTCGGCTCAAATCTCATATTACATCACTCATAGTTCAACAACAACTTTGAATATCCAACACAACATACAAGAATTTTACACAATTTGGCAATTTAACTTGAACCAAACAAATTTCACACATATAGGCAATTTCACAAGAATCAAAATTAGCCATACATACCTGGTATCGAGTTTTCTTCCGTTAACTTCCTACTTTATGCTTACCCAAGCTATCCTATCTTTGCCGACCTTGTTTTGTAGACTCTTACGCCTATTCACTTCCTCTTAAATAAGAAAACAACTTCAATAGTCATGCATGAGTGTACAATCTCATTTTCAAAAGCTATTATATGAAACCCTCTCCTTACCTATCTTAAAACTGAAAATTAGAGGAAATAGCTAGGGGTTTTACCTTCAATTGTTTTTGGGGAAGTTGAATCTTGGCCCTAGAATCCTTTGGACTAAATGGTTGGAACAATATTTGAAGATGAAGGACTTCCCTCTCTAAAACCCCTCTCTTCTCTCTCTAATTTTGTTAAGATGATATGATAAAATGAAGGAGAAAGGTGTTATATTAAAGAAGAGGTCGGGTCGAATTTTATAAAATTCCAGGGCCATGTCAATTATGCGGTTGCATCTGCGATCGCAGAATCAACATACGGTCCGCATAGTGACCGCGGAATTGCCTCAAAATTTACACAAGTTCTTTTACGAAATGCGACCAGAATGCGGTCCGCATTCTTGATCTGGGGTCGCATTGTGCACCGCAGATTTGCCACCCCAAAACCTTTGAGAATTTATGCGGTAGATCTACGGTCCGCATATCCGTTATGCGATCGCATATCGACCGCATTCTCAACACCAAATTTTGCAAACCTACTGTTAAGCTTTGCGGCAGGAATGCGGTTCGCATAGCAGATCTGCGGTCGCACTCCTGACCGCATAATTGACACTTTTCTGGAAAAATTGACTCTTTACATTTTTGAAACTTAAATCACTACCAAGGCTCCGAACCGCGGTGAGCTTGCTCTCCGCGAAGAATTCTACGCATTCCTAACATATTATTCGGACCATGGCACCACGGTTACTAGGATTCATGCACAAAAATTTTACGGGGCCTTACAATTCTCTTTCTTTCTTCAATCGTTCGGATCCGGACAAGTGGTTCGTTTCGTCCTCCTATCTACGCAATTCTCTGTCTTCGTTCGTGATCATGTTGGGCGAAAGGTAGTTATAGAGGAGCAGCTGTGAAACGGTGATTACCCCCTTTCCATTGAAGTAGGGAGGGCCTCCTTCCCCACCATTCCGGCCTATTATTGATAAGGATTTTACCGATGCTGAAGATAGCTTGTTGTCTACGAAGCTTTGCTTCTCCCCCTGTATTGGTAATACTCAGCTTGTCGCTAATTTGATTCAAAAGGTAACCGACGATTCCCGACTTTATCCGCTTTCCGCAACCGTAACTACTTGTCATTTTGATTACTTCATCCATAAAACTTTTTTTTATTTCAAAATAGCAATACGCCCTAAAAAAGTAAACGAGAAGCTTCCATTCTAGAAGCTACCGCTTCCCGCCTCCCTTGGGGTGAGAAGTTCCCTTCCCTTTTCTAAAATGTCCGAGTGGTCTGCTCAGCAAACGTACAATGTGGACCACAGTTTGGCTGACCCTCTTTTTCCCATTCGGGTTGGGTTTACCCAGAAGTACAGTAAGAAGGAATGGAACCACTGGAGAGTCGTCTGCAGTTCACACTTGGGCAAAGACGACTGACTTTTGAAGCAGAACACGAACGTATTTCTGCTATTCCGAGTTCTTATTGAGCGTAGCGAAATCAAAGTTGATGATAAAGTCAGCGACGTTTCCACGGTGTTCTACCTTTGTGTAGTCTCGGTCCATAGTGGAAGGCTCCGCACCTGAGCCTCGTTAGACTCAGCTGAAGTGTAAGGGGTAAGTGAAGAAAATAGAAGAGATAAAGTCCGTCCCTTAGCCTAGTCTATATGTACAGCTGACGCAACTTCGTACCGACGCCTCACTACTACTTTCATTTTTCATTTATTTTTAAATTAATTAACGGCTAAGCGATTTCATAACCCGAGCTTTCCTTAACCAGCTGACCTTACTTCGTAACCTTAGCCTCCCTTTCTTTATAGTTTTCTAGCTCGACTAAGTGACTTCGTAACCTCAACATACATTTTTTCTTACTGTAGCATAGGCCTTCGCCACTTCAAACGGGCGCTTTTCCCCTCTTTTTTTTCTGAATTAGAAAGAGCGGGGTCTTACTTATTCAGGGGGGGGATGAAAGACAAATAAAGGGATCAGGGGGCTTTATGATCGGAGAAAGAGAAGGGGCGTAGTTGGTGTGTCACTAGGTCGGTGGGGGAGCCCGTAGGAAGGGGGACGACCCGCCGAATTCACATCAGAAATCTCCAACATGAAGACAAACGAAATCTTGAATTGCATATAGAAACAAAACGAACCACTTTTATTCTTGTAGCTGAGGTATATGAAGAATGGCTTTTTGGTCCCTTTTGTCCAGTGGTTAGGACATCATCTTTTCATGTCGAAGACACGCGTTCAATTCCCGTAAGGTATAGGTACTCATTCCCGGCCGCTTTCAGTTAGTTTTCATTGCTGAGTGATCGCTCGCTATCTGGCTAGAAAAGATGGTCCGGAAGATTCCTCTCTCCTAGCAAGCAAGACGAGATCACCACTTCTCTTACTAATGGACTTCTTTTACATCGTAACCTTAGCCTTAGATGTCCTTTCATAGATTCTCCAACCTCCGACAAACAGAATTTCCATGCATGTGCTCTTTCTCTCCTCCCCTCTGCCATACATCCCTTTTTTTTCTTTTGGCCGTTTTGGTTAGGCATTGAACCCCACCCCATGGAGCTGTTCTTAGTGGTGTCCTCCCCTCCCTAATACCTAAACAGAGTTCCGTCTATGGAGCCTAAAGCTTAAACCATGGCATGGCGCAGTAAGTTGGCCTAGTCTCTCGCCCAGCCTTCGCCTTCTTCAGTGGCCAAGTTGAAACGTTCAACATCGGCCTACAACCTTTTTTTTCAAGGTTAAGATTGTTCAATTGAAGCTAATTCTATGCTGCCCTTCCCTTGTTCAAGAGAAAGCGAGGACTTTCTTTTATCTACCGGCCCAAACAAAAGAGATTAGCCTCTTGATCGATCGATTGATTTGATCGAAGTACGAAGGGGTTGATTGAAGTCTGAGATCAGCCCAAGACTAAGGCCGAGCAACTAGCTGCTGCAGGATTGGATGTCTATCTATCTCACCATGCTCACCTACTCCTATAAAGGTCGGCGGAAGGAATACTCTGCTCATCTTTCTTACGGCTCATTACTGCAGCGCTCGTTCACCCCTTCGGCTTCTTCCATTAAAAAAATGTAGTCTTTCCTTGGTAAATATCGTCTTGAAGTGAAGCGAAGGCATTATTGAAGGAAAGAAATGGCGGGTCGGTCAACTTTATTAGGTAGGAGATGCAGGACTTGTCATAACCGCAAGTGCATTCGCTATTCGATTCCATCCTAAATCCCTCCAAATTTTGATTCCAAAGTGTGTATATCTTCTTTACTTGTAAGTGACATGGGGGTGACAAAGGGTATACTTTCTTCTCTATGTCGCCGTCTCATCAATGAGCCTAGATTAATAGCCAAGCCTTCCCTTTTGTGCTTGTCAATCTGTATCCCATTCTTCAGGTATAGTTTTCTTTGATCACAGATCGACAGGTGATCCGTCCTTTCTCCCCCTTTCGTCATAAGGCGTGGTCTTACTCTGAGAAAAAAAATTCCTGTGTTTAGGTCCCTACGAAGCATAATTCATAAACTATGCAAAGGCTCTTTGAATACTATTGAAAGAGTTTTTACCAAAAAAAGCAAAAACAATTCTCAACGCCCTTACGAGGTAGTGATGAGTTAAACTACTCGTGTTGGCATGGAAGTCAGCCTGGTAAACTGATTCCATTCTGTTACTAGGGTTCCAAACCTTACCCGGAGCTCTAGAATCTATAAATACCTTTTCAACTCAAGAAATGCTAAAGCTATTTAGAGTTGGTATTTCTAGCTAAGTCGGAAGGACGGCTTTGGGCAAAGAGCAACTCGAAGTACTTTACTTCAGTCCCAGTACTGAAATACGTGACTTTAGGAGTGGATTTCATAAGGAAAGACTTCGTTTACTTCCTGCAAATTGCTTATGTAAGAACTAGTAGAAAGAATGGAATAAAAAAAATAAGGCAGCATTGACATTGAATGAGAATGCTTGAATGGGAATCATCTTAGCAACTGACTATAGACATGAGTCTAAGCCGCCGGGAGAGGAGAGACCATTTTCATGAGAGAGGGACGAGCAAGTGACAGTTTGGGAAAAAAAATAGGTAGGCCTTCTGAGCGGTCATTTAGGGGCCTTGTTAGTGACCCATCATTCTTCCTTAAGCTGTCAGAGTCCGATCGAAGCGAGCAAGAGATAGAGGAATCCTCGCTCATAGATGTGAATTGAAAAAGCAAGCCCGAATTCTTTTTAATTAGGCTCTATAGTCTGGTCCCTGTCCCTGGTAAGGTCTGATTGTTATCCGTAAGTCTTGTTTTGACCGCGGGAAGGTGAACTTTGCAAAAGTGCTTATTTGGTTGGGAAGAATTGGACTTCTGACTCCAAGCCTACTCTACCAGAAAAAAAGTTTCAGCTATTGATGTAGCCTCTTTCTGTCACGCCCCAAATCGAGGGACATGACCGGCGCCTGACCGGGTTGCCCCAGTCAAGCGGACCTGGGTGCTTTTCATTCCCACGCGTTACCCCTGTGATGATTGCTTCTCATTAACCAAATATATTACTAATCATAATTGATTTCATATTAAACAAATAAAACGATACGAGTGATTCATTAACAAGATTTCAATTTTTACAACGCCCGACATAACACAATATATACATAATACTGGAGTCCCACGGTTTACATGTCTACAGAGCCTCTAGGATACAAAAGGGGAAATACAATACTTGCCGGTAACAAGGCTCCGGCTATACCTTACAAAAACCAAAATGAAATCTAAACCGAGTGGCATGAACCACACAAGGCCCCAAGGAAGAAAGGGGCTCACCAAAACGGGCAGTGGAAGGAGAAGGATATTACTGCCGATGAGCTGAAGTGCCTGCTACTGATCCACCTACAATCATGACACGAATGTAGCGCCCCCGGCAAAAGGGACGTCAGTACACTTGAATTGTACTGGTATGTATGGACAAACTTTGTCCCAAGTAAACTCAAACCATTAAATTACATCAACAATTAATTTAAACCAGTCAACCATGTTTCCACACTTTCCTCATTTCAAATAATTCTCACACAAAGCACTTTCTACAATCAACCAATTTAACAATAACCAATCAATCACGTAAAGCACAAGTAGTCAAACAAAGGGGCAATCGGTGCCCCACAGGTTGCAAACTCTCCTGCTGTCTCCTTTCACAATTTCACATTATTGATTTATGTATCAATTTTCAATAGCGATTTCGATCGCTTTCCATCCTTATTGCCCCTGACCACCCTTATTACCTCGGCCACCCTTATCACCCCAACCCAAACCTTATTTCACCACGTCGCGGCGTGCGACACGACCCCGCCTTACAGTTGAAATCACAACAATTTCAAACAGCAGATAAGGTACTACACACAATTTCAACAAGTTCAAATAAGCAACTTACACATTGGTTCATATTCTCAATTTCTTCTCAATTCAATATCACAACCATGTTACAATATTTCCACAATTCAAATGTTTCATCTCTTTCCAAAAGGAACCATATATGCCATAACAACAATTTTCCTCAGTTCTTTACCAATTCCAATTCCTTTGTCATCTTTCAATTCATATTTCAAACCATACCAAATGTAGTTCAACCATCAATTGTATACCCAACAATGATATCGAAAAATCACATAAAATCTCTCAAATTAACACATGCCAAACAATTTCACACATATGGGCGATTTTACAAGAATCAAAATTAGCCATACATACCTGGTGATGATGTTTTTCCTCCTACTTTATGCTTACCCAAGATATCCTACTCTTGCCAACCTTGTTCTTGAAGACTCTTACTTCTACTCACTTCTTTTTACTAGAATTCAAGTTCAATAATCATGCATGAGTGTAAAAATTCTATTTTTAAAAGCTATTATATGCAAACCTCTCTTTACCCAATTAAAACTGAAAATCAAAGAAAATAGTTAGGGTTTTTACCTTGAAAATATTGGGGAAGTTGAATCCTTGCCCTAGAATCCCTTGGAATTAAGTAGTTGGAACAATCTTTGAAGATGAAGAACTCTCTCTCTAAAAACCCTCTCTTCTCCCTCTAATTTTGGTGAGATAATATGATCAAATGAAGAAGAAAGGTGTTATATTAAAGAAGAGATCGGGTCAAAATATCACAAAAATCTGGGCCGGGGTCAAATATGCGGTCACTATGCGACCGCAGAATCAACATGCGGTCCGCATAATGACCGCAGAATGGCTCAAAAATTACGCAGGCTCTGGAACGATTTGCGGTCACTATGCGGACCGCATGTTGATTCCGCGGTCGCAAAAGTGCACCGCAGATTGACATGCGATCGCATATCGACCGCACATTGGACACAATTTTGGGCAACTCTCCGGAACGATTTGCGGTCACTATGCGGACCGCATATTGATTCTGCGGTCGCAAAAGTGCACCGCAGATTGACATTTTTCTGGAAAAATTTTATTCTACATTTTGAAACTTAAATCACTACCAAGGGTCCGAACCGCGGCGAGCTAGCTCGCCGCGAAGAATTCTACGCATTCCTAACACATCATTCGGACCATGACACCACATCTACTAGGTTTTATGCACAAAAATTTCACGGGGCCTTACACTTTCGATACTACTAGTCTTCTCGCTACATACTAGAAAAATCCCATCAAGATAGATTGAATCGACGACCTATACTTAAACTAAAGGCACAAGGGAGTAGCGATCACAGAACAAAGGAAATACACATGGGTCTCCTTGAAGAACGAAGTCTAGGGTAAAGAAAGAAGGGTAGAGTGGGCACACTTTTACTATTCTTGGATTGGCATGGCTGTCCCCCTTTGCTGGTTGAGGCTCGGCCTTTGACTCCGCTTGCCTCTACTTTTCATGTCAAGCGTACAAATCTAGTTTAGTGGGATTTACTTCTAAAGACAGGAATTCTTTTTCATTTCCCCTGTCAAAGTCGACGTCTTAACCCGACTTCCTGAGCTCAGTTGATTCTTGAAGCAGTAGCTCTGGATCGAGAGCTGGATGCTTACTTTATTATTATGAAAAGGAGAAAGAGCTCTTTTTATAGATGTTGAGGTGAGTAAGGGGGGGGGGGGGTTTGCTAGCTTGCTGGCTAGCTTGTGCAATCAAGGAAAAGTGCATTCGCCTTCTTTTTTCAAAATGAAAAAGTAAACTACCTTAGTAAGCTAGCTTTGGTTGCTAAGCAAGCCGGGCACTACGCTAGGACGTGGATCTATCATGACGTGAATGGACTTCTCCGTAATGTAATGTAAATGTAATAGAAGAGGCAGAGTCTTGTTCCTCTCCCTTCTCGACCAGACGAAGGAGATATGAATTCCATTTAGGCGGGTCAGGGTTGGCTTGACCCTGTGTTCTCCCGGGTCGGAGGCGAGAACTTGAAAGTGAATCATTCAGTGGTGGGGTGTTCATAGAACAGAAGGCCTCGCCCAAGGAGTGGCATATTTTGATGGAGTCTCGCTTTGATGCTGGGGAGATAAGATCCATAGATCTGGATAAAGTCTCGCTCATAGAGAAAGGAGTATGTGCGCTAGCGCGCTACGACTTAGGTAGTTGATCGGATCAGATAGCCCTTGCTTCGGGCAAGTAACCAAACCCGACACTTCCAATTCTATTCCGATCAACAACTTGGAGGTACGGCCAAGTGGCTTAAGGCATTGGTTTGCTAAATCGACATACAAGAAGATTGTATCATGGGTTCGAATTCCATTTCCTACGGTACGGAAATGAAAGGGGCGGGCAAAATTATGTGAGAGAAAGAACCTCTTGGTGGAGTCTAATCCCCCGGAGGACAGAATAGCACTTCTTAGTGACTAGGAGCGGAGAGCCCGTTGCACCTTGTTTTTCTTTGACTGGCCTATCTTCTTTCTATAAGCAAGCTCCCTCCGGCCGTCCAGTCCGTGGACGGCTCTCGGTTCTTGAGCATGTTGGGGGATTAGGCGGCAATTCAAAGAGCTGCTCGAAAGCTTGACGAACAAGAGAAAAAAGCCTATCTATTCTATTTTCTTAGTTTAGTAAAGGGCTTTTCCCTTACTAGTCAAGTGGTAAGGTAGGGTGACAAACTTTAGGAAAGTGGTTCAGATAGCTCAGCTCGTTAGAGCAAAGGACTGAAAATCCTTGTGTCAGTGGTTCGAATCCACTTCTAAGCAGACGCAAGGTCCAAACCGTAGCCGGGAGCGAGCCGGATTAAGAAATGAAAGTGAAAGAGTAAGCAATAAAATGTGAGCGCTCCTGCACTATACGGACGACTTTTTGGCGGTAGGGTTGGGGTGGCTTGCTTGAGGCAGATTCAAAAAAAGCGGTTGATTACTCGGATTGGTTCTCGCATCCATGTGCCCAAAAGGATAGGCAAGTTCGGTTTGAGTGTTCATCGATCGGGTGGATCTATATGCTTCGGGGTGGTGAGACGAGGTGTAGCGCAGTCTGGTCAGTGCATCTGTTTTGGGAACAGAGGGCCATAGGTTCGAATCCTGTCACGTTGATATGGTAGCCTTCTCCGTGATCGGACAGTAAGGAAACTAGCGCAAAGCATAAAGTAAAGACATGATGCCTCGACTAAGTAAAGTGTTTTTGCCCCTTATCGGTAGTTCCGTAGCAGGTTGTTTCGTACGTTTTCTATGATCAGATAGAAGCACCACCCCAGAATTGATCCTTCTTTTCTTCTTAATTTTACTAAGTCTGACTCTAGTTTCTTGTTCAACAAAAAGAAAAAGGAGTGTGATTCTTTTATTCCTAATATTTTTCATCTCTTTCTTTTTCTATTTTCTCCGAATCTACTTACTTTCTCGTTTAGATGTTCTTTTGGATGATCTTTTCTCTTTTGTTTTGGCTTTATGTGTGGGTGGAGGGGAATGACTTCCTCTTCTGGGCCCTTTAATCTCCTCATTGGAAGATTTATTCAGGCTTCAGGTCCTCTCAGAGCCTTGGCCCCCGACTCACAATATAGCCTTGGAGTCATCGATGATAAATAGGATATTTGCAATGGAAAATACCAATAGCATTTTTTTGATGGATAAGGATAGGGGGGTCTATTTGGCTGAAGTAAAACATTCACTCAACAATTGTTCCTCGCAAAAGGAATATAACCAATTGATTGAGTTCGAGAATAGGGTTCTTCGGTTCCGTGAGAAAAAGCATTCATGCTATTCTCCTTTTCAATAAATACTAACTTCACATCATGCCTTGGCCGAAAATGCTGCCTACACCCCCCAAGAAGCCTTTTGTGACTTTATGGATGAGAAACGAAGTGAACTTGACCAACAAGGCGGGAATGTATTAGTAAAGGACTAGAGAGAACTCTAATTTTTGAATCTACTGTCTCGCGATATATGAACACATGGCCAAAACTCAGCCTATATAAATAGAATACTCGGTGGATGATAATGAATTGGATTTGCACTGAGAAGTCCCTATGGCGCGGTTGAAGGAAGCTGAACGAAAGGAAAGCGGGTAGGCCGCCTGGGTTAGACAAAGTAGAATAATCTAACTGGAGGAGTGAAAGCCAGGATGGCTTGGTAAGCAAGCAATCCGTTACGTGGGCGCCAACTCCAAGTTCCCTCTCTTCTTTCTTTTTTTTGTCACGATCAAAATGAAAGGTTGTTCTCTGGGCCTGTCTTTTGCTCCCAGAGATGCTGGTTCGAGTCCAGATCGTGAAAGAGTTTGTGAGTATACCTCGGGATGAATTTTTATCCACTACTCATCCTCAAAATCTAGTCTAGTTCAGCCATAGATGACTTGATACTTATCTTCGACAAACCTCAAGCGGGACGAGTCAATGGAAGATGTGAATTTTATTTAAAAGCTGCGATTACGCCTTCAACCCCGAAAAGGTCGGATTCATGCAAAAAGTAACATCCAAGATTTGTGAACAGACCGGCTTGGGACAGATAAATCTGGATGAATACCATAAGGGGGGGGGGCATAGGGCTGTGTGAACGCGGCTTTCACTAAGAGAAAAATGTGCCTAGAATGAAACTGTTAGACCTTTGTTGATGCACATTAATTATCTTTCCAGCCGGTGAAGCTAAGAAAAGAAGCTCTTAGAAAGCAGACCTAGACCCACACAAGTGCTTAATCGAAAGCTCTGTCCTCCTTCCCCTCCTACCAGATCGAAAAGAAGAAGCTTGCTTTTCTGACCCAAAAGGCTTTTGCCGTGATATTACTTCCCCCTATTCGACGATTCACTCTTCCTGGACTTGCTTGACTCGTCCGAAAAAAGAGGGAAAGTGCTAAGACAACTAATGCAGCTAGGGGAGTTTAAGGACTCATTTCCAAGGCTAGAACCCTAGACTAGACTAGAAAGGAGATTCCCTTAGTCTTCGGTCAGCTCTACTAGATGCAGTTGCCCAGGAATCCAATGTACTAACTCCTGGAAACTCCATTCATGCCCACCTACTGACCGAGAAAGACGCTACCGATCCCTGAATCGAGGGACTACGCCTTTTCAATCCCTTACAGCTGCCTTCAATGCCCTTCCACTGCCCAAACTACCAATCGCCCCATTATCTGCTAGTCTGGTTCGACTCGAACTTTTGTCATGTCAAGCTTCCTGACCTGCTTTGTACCAGCCGGTATTTTGTGTACTTCGGGGCGCTGACTAGCCCTGCTCAATGACCTACACCCTTCTCTTGAGCGCTTCATTGAGCATTTCTCTTTCCTATCCCGTCCTTACGTTACGCTATCCATAAGGTTGACGTAGCCCTGTCTTCTCTCTCTTTGTCCACACGAAGATTCCATTCCTTTCCTTTCCTAGCCTATTCAATGTGGTCATGTATCTAATAGAATTCAATGGGAAGACCTCCTAGTTGGACCCATATTGCGATGGTAGTGAATGTGGCCTCAGCTCCCACAAATGCATGCTCCCAAAGCCTTAGACTGAGATAGTACCACAAAGTAGGGGTTAACATAAATAACACTATGGAAGTCCTCTCCCACTTGAAAGCTAAATAAGGAGAAGAAGTGCCCAAATCAATGCATTCCATTCTTAGCAGAGGTTCCTTCCATATATTCCCTCGAAGTACTGCACTCACCTTCGAAGAGTGAAATGATCATTCAAAGAAGACTAAAGGCATAGGGCAAAGGAGCTTAGAAGGGTGATAGAGGGGGGTAGTAAGGTATGAAACACTTAGATAGAAGCATGTTGGATGTCAGAACAATGACTTCATGCTTAAATTCTAAATTTGAGATTTCTGACCTTGAAAAATGACGTAAGTGATAGATGGAATCGTTCAGTAGGCTAGTTTCCATTTTCGATTGAGAAAGCGGCGGGCCCAGTGAGCTCTCCAATAGTGCACTGAAATGGGGCCGGAGAGACGGTAAACCTTAGATCGGCTAAGATCAAATTGAACTTTCTTTGGTTGAGCGAATCCTGCCCGATTTTTATTTCCGTCCCTACGGGAGACATCGTAAATGGTTAAATGTTTGATTCCCCTATTGAATTAGGAATCGATTAAATGGGACTTGCCTATCCCATATTCATATCCGATTTTTCTCTCTTTCTTTTTGATACTTGGTTGGCAGGGTCAGGGCCTTTCTCACTGGGCAAGGTAATCCGTATTATTATATGTCAATGTGACCTTAACGGCTTGTATTTTAAGCAATTATTCGCTACAAGACGCACGACAAGACCTTCGATCTCTCTCTCTCCATAATTGATATGGAAGTTGGAAAACATAAACCACTCAAAGCCGACCTCAAAATGTTCCAAACACGCATAAGTGTGAAGATTGAAGACCTTCTTTTCTATATTTCATATAGTTGATTAGTACAAAAGAAAATGGCATTGGTTAACGCATTACGGGTAGATTCCTCTTACTTAAGAAATAGAAGGGGGCATTTCACCAAATGATAGGTAAAGTATGGGACGTTCAGTAAACAACCCCTTGGCTCAAGTCCTCGGAGATACCCAGGGCAGCTCCCCGTGTCCTGTATACCCAACAAGACAAGAGTATCCAATTTCTTCTCGAAAGCCTATTTATAAGAAATAGCTTATGCCACTCGTATTGCCCCGAATTGACAAAAGAGGCTTGGATTGGAGATTCTTGTGTAAACATTCAAGTTAACAATCGGCTTTCTAGACAGCCAGTGGACTCTAAAACCAATACCAATGATTTTGTTGGATCTAAGAATAATGTAGCACAGAAAATCGGACTCACCAAGGATGGCGAATGGGCAATATATAGAGGTTGCTCTGCTTCCAATGGATTGTTTTTATAGCGGTACGATTACGATGCTTGCTCCAAATGGAAGAGAGACGGCTTTCCTTTCGGATGTTGCAAACGCACAAACGAATAACCTTAGTCAGCGATCCGATCTAGCAAGAAATGCTTTACCCGTAAAGTAATGCGAGAGACAGTTGATCCTTTCTTAGGGTTCCAAGTAATTCAACCAATGCCAAGAAAAGTATCCGGTTGTAGAGCGAGGCAGCAGAGGGGAGTTGGCACAATATGTAATCCCTAGGGTATCGGTGTCGGAGAAGGGAATCACTCAATGCTGCTACAGGCGCTCATTAGTTCGGATTGGGTAGCGTGAAGGAGATAATAGAAGGACCCGCCAAAAGTAGTTCCGTCTTTCCAGGTCTTCCGGAGTAAAATTTTCCTCATCCAATAGCATTCTTAGTTAGTACCATTCAACTAAGCTTGTTTTTTATGAGTGTAGCGGCTAGGCAACATGCTTAGCCTAGTATTCCCGGATTGGTATTGGATAAGAAAGATTTTGCTTTCTTCCCACTCATGAAGAACAATAAAGTGAGGGGAGGGCTTCCGTGGAAAAAAGGTATGTTTGGGATGAGAGGGTGAACACTAAAATAGTAGTCACCAAATTTGACTCTTTTTTTTATGAAGGGGAATTGATAAGAAAAGGTACTTTCATGTGTATAAAAGCACAAGGGAAGGAGGCCTCTAGTCCAAGTATAATAGCATAGGGGGGTGCAAGGGTAAAAATACTAGAGTGGTTTGGCACTCCTGGTCAGGTTTCTTTCGTTCGGGCTTTCTTTCTTCTGCCTTTACGCGAGCCAATTATACGTGGCGCTGAAGAGGAAGGCGTCATTTACTGTACTATTATCGGCCATACAATGATGGCATTGTGGATCTCATTCGTATTCCAGTTTTTTTGGACAAAGTTAGAGTAGTCATTTAGGGAATAAGTCTTTTTTAATTATTCTATTAGCATAGCATTAAGTGGTAAACATTTTACACATTTGGTTTTACCATACTATACATGCAAACATAACAAATAAAACCAAACAAAGAGAGTTATCATAGATAGGATTCTATCTCCAGTAGGCACCAGAGTAGATCTACAATAAAAAAAAACCAGACATGAAAACAATTGTCTCAAGACACTTATTGAAACCTTGTAACACTAAAAAGAGTCGACGGACTCTTTTAGTTTTGTCGATCACCAAGGAAGATTGCCTCCACGATCAGTGCATGCTGCTCCTGGCGTAGTCCCTGGAGTCTTTCTTCTAGTTCCCGAATTCTTTGACGGCTTGCTTCCATTCGGGCTTCAATAGCAGCCGGGTTCACGGAGCGAAGATGCCTCAAGAAACCATTTAACATTATTCGAGTCTTTCGAAGAAATTTTTTAACATTTTGTATTTCAACGTTAATTTCAGACAGTCGTTGGGGAATGTCGAGAATTTGAGCAGGGAGGGCCATGGCTTCTCGATATACACTGGTAGAAAATTTAGATATTTTTTTTTGTAGAGCACGAAGGCTTATCGAGCCTCTTTTTATAGAGTGTATAGCAATTCTGCCAATGCAGTACGAATTGCATGGCTGGCACAATATGATTACTATAACCACACTGCCTGTATGAAAAAACAATCTTTGCAGAACCCTTTCACCTAATCGATCGTGGTGAAGTCAGCAATGGATTCGACGGATCATACACCTTACACTAAGGTGAGTTTTAAGAGAAAGACGGGGGTGGATTTGTTTGCTCTAACTGGCTGTGAGCATGGGAATTGCGTTGCCGAGCAGAGGGCGAAGAGAAATTTGGTGTTGTTGGTTTGATGACTATGAGAGGGGTTGAAAATTTATTTGTTTTTTTTAGCAGGTATAATGGTATGAATGAACATATTCTAGATTATAGAATGTAGAAGAGCCATACGGCACGAGCACTTGAGAACAGTACTATCATGCCTTTATTTTGTTGTGTGAAGAAAGTAAAAAACTTGCGAAGCACGCACCTCAATCACCCTGCCTGTGTGAATTGAACGAACTTAAAAGTACAACCAACTTAAGCTAGTTATCCACCTATTTTTTAGTGTTCGGCCATTTCTAGCAAAGTCTAAAGGACATATTCGTTGCCGATTTGGGGTTCTGATGGAAGATACTGTTGAGGTTATACACCAAGTACACACGTGATTCTGCTCTGGCAGAAGTGCATGCGCAATTCAGCTTTGGAAGAACTCCCTGAGGTCCAGAGAGAGATGAAGTTTATAGTCAACCTCTCCCTCTCAGATAGCTTTCTTTTCCAACACTTCTATGTGGAGATGGATGTAATATTAATATGATTGATAGTTAAGTTCACCATTTGCAGTTTTCCAAAGTCTAAAATTTAGGGCTAGGTTCCGGCCTTGTTTCGTAGTGAATTTATGGATTTGAATACTTCTAACACTGAATTCAATTTTGTAAATTTAACTTGACTTGTACCCGGAACAGAGAAAAAGGGTATCCAATTGAAATCCAGTTTTTTTTATTTTTCGCTTAGGTGCGGCAGATGCTAAAGCCAGAGCGTGATGGCAAGAATTGATCGAGCGAAGAATCACAGTTCTCATCTATCACATTCAGAAAGACTACTGGCCTAATTTCACTCAATTAAATAAACTGTACCCTTACAAAACTTATTAGTACTCCTACACATTTGTTCAATTTTAATGTCATTCTCAACTCTATCCCTGACTGGGTCTTTGATTGCATGCCCTTTCGAGGAGGTTATCTTTTTGGTTAATATCAGCCCGGCTCGCATGGACTTCCGGTCTTTCTTAGTTGACAACTTTATTGCAATTTTCAGTTCTCTAGTTACTCCTGCACAAGCAACAACAGTTATGGATCTGATTGAGGAGCGTTGGGAAGAAAGGATTGGGGAGATGCCCTTGAAGATCACTTACCCAGCTCTAGAAGGACATGAGTGGATAATTGTCACTGGATTTGATCCAAAAAACACAAGGCGGAGTTACTTTATTGGTGTGTCTTGGCCGGGTTAGTGTTTAAGGAAGAAAACCTTATTGTAGGTTCTTTTTTATTTAAATAGTGCCAAATTCAAAAATAAAAGGAAAAAGATGCTTGTACGCACATTAGATTTGCTAACTCAATTGATCTTACTGTGTCTAGAGAAGGGTTCCCGCTTGTTAGCTTTGTATTTGCTCCCATCTTACTTAACAGGGCCCTTAGTTGAATACCGATCAAAATTGTTTGAAATTTTTAAACTTTTCCAATATAGAATTATTACTTAAGTTAAATACCTCAAAAGGAAACCCATCCCTCTCGTTCTTATAGAAGTCATAAGGGGGAATACACGACGGACGAAAAGCAGGGAAACATCCTTTTTCTGTCTTCTCTCCACAGAGGAAGGAAAGCACCGCTAAGCCAACAAGAAAGCAGAAACTGCATGATGTAAGACTAAGGGCCTTGTGCGCCCTGCAAGAGATTACCGGTGGTCTCGGTACCAGGGGGTGCATGAACAAGAAACTCCAATAAATAAAAGAAAGACAATAGGAGTCCTCTCAATAGCAGAGGGCCCACTTCCCTATATGCGCTCACGGAAGGGGAAAAGCTTGATTCTCATAGATACAATACACATGTGCAAACAAGAATATTAAACTATCTTCTTATTGATACTATATATTTATTCTTTCCCCTATAGATCCACCTTTCTTCAAAATAAAGATATAGCAACTAAAAGAAAGCTAAATCGAATCGGAATAGGATAAATAACGCACGAAGGATCTGAGAGAAAGAGGATTCTAAAAGCGAAAAGCCTAGAAGACTAGATTGTCAGACTCGGGGGTAGTAGTAAGATCTCTGACTCAAGAGAAGGCATGAGGGTTTTCTAAAAGTCTCCTCTCATTACTTATGGATAAAGATCTTAAGCTTAAGCTTTTACGAACTGAAAGATCTTCCCATTCTAAATAAGAATGAGAGACTTTCATTTAGATGTGCTCCTTTGGCTGGGTTTAAGAGAGAGAGCGTGAGATAGTTGGTCTAATGACTAGTCCAAATTCCTTGTATCTGAAAGGGATGACAGGATGTTAGGTCTAGTAAGGAGACTGTTTGGATAATTTACTTCCACGAATAGACTGTTAGGCTAAGAAGAATAGGTTGGGATTGATCCCACATTTGAAAGAGTGGTTTTGTTCTTTCAATACAGCTTATCGAGTTATCTAGCTGAACTGCCTTCTGTAAGGAGCTTGAATTGTTCGTTTACTCTATGTCTTATTACCGACGTGATGGATTGCTATTTGAAAACACTTTCAATACAAAAAGATCTCCTTCCGGCTATACTCTACTTGGACAGTCTTAGTTCAGTTTGAGAAGTCAAGGAGGCATGAAGAGCTAACAAAGAGTCTTTATATTTGAATGTCCGAAATCAAGTGGGAGATTGAATTGAAAAGGACCCTTCCTATAGATAGGGTGTTAGCGCTGTTTTATGAAATAAGGACGTTTAGGTTTGACTAATAAGATAGAAAGGGGCAAGCCAAAACCCACTCTGCTGCGTTCGGCTTTCGGGGCTACCTACTTTAGGGCTTATGTAATATATAAAGAAGAACCCTCTTAGAACTTTTTGTTTAAGGGTTGCTCGCCTTTTGAATCAAAGGAAGTGGGAGAGCAGAGGTTATTTCGGCAAACCGATACATGAGCTAAGGCTCTCATGTCCCGCCGACCCCCCAAAAAAGTAAGGGCTCATAGGGAGTCAGAAGCAAGTAGAGTAAAAGGCGGGTAAAACTCACATAAGTAGTGTGGGGGACACATTCATGAAAAACAAGAAGCCTTGCCGTGGGGGACTTACCAACTATGCATAGATGTTACTTATGCTTACGGGTAAGAACATATATTAGTCTGTATTGTGGGTCTATTTTTGTTACAAAAGGAATACATCCCCTTTCCAAAATATTAACATAGGTCCTCAGGCAGACATCGAAAAGGGGGCGAAAAGAGTCTATTTACCTTTACAATATTTTGGAATGTATCATGGCTCTATCTATTCATTAAAAAAAAGAGTTCTACATCTCGGGTAAACAAATAGGTGTGGGGAAGAGTGAGAGGGGGGGATACGAGCCCTTTCTCGTTGTTGTTCCTAGACCACCCATCTCTTCCTTTCCATTCGCTCGGCCCGGTGAGATCAGATTTCTAGAACAAAGTGAAGTGATAGGAAGAGAAGACTGCTGGCGGGAAATCCTTATTCATGAAAGCCCCTTGTAAAGGGGAAAATGAAAGTGTGCTCCTGCGCACCATCTGAAGAAAGGATCTTTGGAAGCTTACTTTATTCTTATTTTTAAAGGGGAATGGGTGGAAAACCTATCTGACTAATAAGAAGAAAGGGGAAAGCCAAAACCTACTCCTAACAAGTTGCTGGATCGAAGCAGTACATTATACATCTGCCCGCCAGCAGCGGAGGGGGTTCGATTCCCGTTATATGCGATGTGGCGAAAAAGACTGAATCGACGAGATATGCTTTACCTGCATTAAGATTTAAAACTTGTCGTCTACTTTCAGGAAATGTTTGGAATAGAGAACTTACAATAATACAACGCCGTATTCTCCAAAGATTGAGGAACAAGAAGAGATCTATTAAGAGAAAGATTTATTCTATAGAAAATCTTAATAGCTACATCCAATCACAAACTACACGAAAGTTGTCCCTTTTTTATGGAGATTTACCCATCACAGAGATGCACAGAGTAAGAGAACGAACTTCATATATCCCTTTTTTACTCAATCCAAAAACAAGATCGGACGTTATCCCGGGTTGTCTCCATTTTTGTGAAACTATTCCTCAAGCAAGGCAGCCGATAAGTCATCGAAGGATTTGTGTGAATAATAGAATGGTTAACATTACTCATTTTAAACTTTCCCACGGGGATATAATATCTTTTCAAGAAAATGATGTGAGAACCCGCAGAGAAGAAATAAAGAGATCCTTCTATATTGAAATTTCAGTTGAAAAAATAATAGGAAAATTCCTGGATCACCCATGGAGAAGAACCAAAACAGAATGGTTCCGCCTACTCAAAACTAAGAGGGGATGTCGCCTACTACTAAAATCCCGATTTTTGCAACAGTTGCGTTCTTATATGCAAGAAGAAGACTTAGAAAGAACAAAGAAGTTTGCATCCAAAAAAGTATGCTTAGGCAGTTCTTTCGCTGAGCACAACAGAATGAAGAGGAATTTGTATCATTTCTAATCCCTATTCTTATCGAAGAGAAGGAACGAGAAAAACCGAAATATTCCTACGCGAATAAGAAGTCCTATAGTTTACAACTCTTTTTAATATAGTAATTCCACCAATTGCTCTAATAAGCATCACCTCTGTAGAAGGAAGAAGCCCCTCCCTTTGCGTATTTATTCCTCCTGGTCTTGGGGTCTCATATGAACGGCTCACTACCTATTTAGTTAAATTTTTTGTTTTGATTCCAGAACAGAACTAGAGATCCTGGCCCCCTCCCTTGAAAGCTCCTGGTGCTGCGACTATCATCGGTAGGTTGTGTCGGATCACCATCGGGATTAAAATAAACTGCAAAAGCAACTAAGTCAATTCCTATTTTCTGTGGATCTACTGGCCCGGATGCTTGAATCTATTCCATCACAAACTACCGAATATACTACTGCAGGATCTTCCGCTGCTTTTGTTGTTATTGCTCTCACCTGTCACTATGCCACCTCAGCAGCTGGGACCCCCTAACCTTTTCTATCTATCTTTAGAAGTAGGGCGAGTGATTCCGTTCCTTTCTTTTTCAATGACAACAGTCGCGACTATAAATGGCGGGGCGATAAGCTCTCTATCAACAATAGGGGGCTATTCATAGAAAAAAACTACTAGACTATATGGATTCCAACTGAACTTCTACTTGGTTGATTAATTCAGGGGTTGTGCTGGAACATAATGTTGGACGATCTCCATTTCCATATGGTTATTGAAGTCGAACAGGAGCAAACCAGGTGCAATTCAATCCTTATTCCTAGCAATGATTCCCAAAAAAGCAAAACCTCACTAGACCGAGGCCTATTTCTATGGGGACTACACTATATAAGAGAATGACTAAGGTAATTGCCAATAGTTTCTATTGAAAGACAGGCTGGCTCTTTAAAAAGGGCGCCCTCCTAATCTCATTTTGATAGGAAGAGATATTGATAATTCTCCCAAGGAGGCTTACTACTCAGCCGATTGATCAGGTGAGCCAGCTATGATCACTAAACTCACCAAACCAGCAGCATATGAAAATTTGAATCATAGGTTTCTATATGCTACTGGAAAATGGGATTTGCAGAGTAGGATACGAAAGTTTATTTATATACAATGGAAAGCCCCTATAATCCTTGGACGACCAGTGGAGTTCATAAAAGAAACCAAAGGAAGGTCCGTGACAAAGCTGTCCCCTCTCTCCATATCTCTACTTACTGGCTGGGTGCAGATAACACTGTAATAATAACAAAGCCAGATAGAGATACTGTTCGTTCAGAATTGATTCAGATGGCGAGGACCCACGGAAAAATCCACCTTATTCATGCTCCGCACAGCAACTTGCCCGGTCAATATTATATGTTTATGCTAAACTTGGTGATCTATTTTCGTTGCCCCATTTAAGCCTATGTGATACAATTGTTCTTATCTTAGAAGAGAAGTATGCATTGTCCCCACTTAAGTTATTAAGTATTCCCAAAGACGAGGCGATTTTTTTTATGTTTAAACTTTATGTCAGCCAGGGGACCCTAATCATAAATGGGTTGTTTGTCCCGGTGAAAGGGACGCTCTTGTTTAAATCACTCTGGCGCATATGTTGAATAGTTGTTTTATGCGTTCATCTATCTTTCAGGAGCAGTCGTGTGGTTTTCCCAGATATCGCCGTGAGTTCTTTGCCAAATTAGGTGGAGTGGGGAATATTAGAACTATTTTCATCTAGAATCTAGCACCCTCACAAGGTACTATTCCTCATAAAAGAATTTTACGAAAGCTGGCACCCTTGGTGCGTGATAGCTACGTAATATCCTTAGTTTCATCCTTCTTAAAGATACCAGTTTATGACCAAAATGGAATTAATTGTTCTATTACGGATGTAGGGATCCCACACGCTGGGTTATTCACTAAGGTCTTATACAATTTTATGTTGGATGATTTCGACCGGGGATTTAAACAGCTATACACTAGTCTTTCTTATTATCGTTACTTGGCTGACTGTTACATATTATTTCCATTGTTTAGTCTCCAAAGCGAGTAGCAGTGTAAAGAAGAAATGAATAGTATCCCCTTAGAGTTAGATCTTGATAGGTATATCACAACTATTCTACCTGGTGGGGGTGCCCATGTGACTCGTGATGGGCGTTTGATTATTCTAAGTCGAGATTGCAGTCTTCACGTTGTCGAACAGTCAACATTCTTTCTTTAGTTCAATTTTTAGTCAATATGTTTTATACAAAAAGGAACCCATGCAACGATAGGAAATCCGTTTTTTAGAGAGCCAATGCCTTAAGACATACCCTAATAGCAGTTGTCGCCTACTTCACTAAGTTGTGGTTCTAAAAAGAAGATTTAGCTTAGTATATTCCATCAAGAGAAAGCCATATCTATATATAGAAAGCAAAATAGAAATTGTATACAGGTGCTTACACTTTCCTGAGGATTCTAAGACCCGATCACCCGTCAAAGAAATATCCTTGGGTCTTAAGTCTACAGCTCCGTAGCTTGTGTCGCCTACATAGGGTAGAAAAGAATGCTTAGCATAAACATCTCAATGTCCAAGATAAAAGGAACGAGGGGAAGAATCGACGAGGCGTGTGTTCTCAAAGAGAAAATCGTGATGGAAAAAGTGTGTGGAGAAGTCTAAACTCGAGATATGCAAAATAAAAGGACTCCCTGGGAGATGGTATTCTTTGTTTTAGGTCTTGATAGATTTTTCTATCGATTGAAGTTATTACGCTGGCTAATTAAATCTCTTCCTAACGCCTTTAGGGGCTGTGAAGAGAGCCCAGTTCCAGGACCTCTTTCACAAAGAAAAAAATGGTACAAAAAGAGGGCTTGGGGGTATATATACTATACAAATTGATGATGGTTTATCATCATCATAACAAAGATCAGTCTAGGTCTAGATGAATGGAAGATGCTTTTGGAACTAGTTTTTGATAGGGTCTATCTTAGATCGAAGGAAAGAACAAGAAAAGTTACACCCAAAAAGAATATGGATTCAAATCAGTTTAGTATTTGACAAAGAACCTATCGAAATTTAACAAGCAGTAACCGGAATAAAAGTTTTCCAAAATGGTGTGAACAGGTAATAGAATATAGCTAGATAACTGATGCCATAGCATCCAAAATATGTGGGATGGAGTTCATGGTACACTAAGTTAACCTTCAAGGTCAGATAGTGCTACAGTGAACATCAATCCACTATCTAGCTCAAAATTAGCCTCACGAACTACTAACACTATTATTCGGTAGCCCTTTTTTATGCTATTTCATCATAGGCTGTCAGAACTTGCTTCTTAGCGCTACGTGGGAAGAGAATTTATCTATTCAGCCCCCCCCCCGACTTCAATTACAAACTCTTACTTCTCGGTCTAACTTGGTCTAATACCTTAGCAGGCAAGAAATTCCTACTAACCAGACAGAAAGTAAGTTTCCACTCACTACCAAAGCGCTGTCGCACCTCTACTATTTTCGGTGTAACGAGGTTTTAGTGTTTACGAGGGCACCCCCTAGCCAGATTCAATCCCAAGGGTGAATCAAGCATTTGAAACTAGTGAAAATAGTCGTCACAGTATGAGTTACTACTTTCAATGAGACTTTCTTAGCTTGTCAAACTTTCTCTCCTTCACCAGGAAAGTTATCCGGTAAGCAAGATCTTTGAATGATGTGCCTGAATATGGTTGATCAATGGTAGCTGCTTGAAGGTGTCTTTATACCTTAATTGAACTGCCCCGCTCTTAGCTCGGGTTCTTGCTTAATGAGGCATCCCTTGTTTGCTCTTAGATTGGACTAAGCGGCAATCCTTACTGTGGAAGCAGACCTTGTCATTCTTCTCCTTCAATGCCAGTGGATAAGTACACTAGGGCTGGAATGCTCCTTTTATCATGTATGTGGATTACTTGGTCGATTACCTGATTGCACTAGTCTCATAGCCCTCTCTTTAGCGTCCCGACATTCCTTCTTATTAACACAGGAAATCTAACTCGTTCTAAGGTAGAGCTCTTAGAGTCCTACTTAAAGTGAAAGGTAGTTCTTTAGTTAAACCAAGGAGAGCTGAAACTGAGGGAAAACACCTATGTTCTTACGTGGGATGGGAATAAAGGCTACTAAGAGCGAAAATCACGACCTAAGTACTATGTAACCTTAAAATGGGGATGCCAATCTTATACAGAAAATACCGCTACCTAAATTAACCTTGCAGGGGGGCTGCGTATAGCATTCTAAGATCTCAATACGAGAAAGAAATCAGACCTATAACCTCACTGCAGTGGCTTGTAGACTTACTTTGCTGCGAAAAGCTCAAGTGAAAACCTATTAGAACTGTGGGCCTCACCCGTCTACTACTCGACCTTAAGTAACTACAATTAAGAGGATCCATCCAATATATTAATGACTTGCTTGGGTCATCTAAGAGGTAAGGCCTCCTCCGATCGACCCTAACCTTCATTATTGAGCTAAAGGAGTTCCCTAGCCCTTCACGTTTACACGCTGATCCCTCTTTGATGGCATTCTTCTTCCTCTTCGACTTTACGATATTATTCTAGTAAAAGCTAGTGATTAGCTGACAGTATCGTATCTCGGCTAAGGGCCGACTCCACTACTTAATATTTTCGAATCTAATCTACCTCCTATGACCTAGCTTCTGGTATTTGAACCAGTTACGTCAATTGCTGAACCCGACTTTAATTTGACGTGTTGGCCTTTCCCTATATCTTAATTAATCGGAAGAGTCAGTGGCTATCCTGCACAAGAAGAAGTCAACTCTTTCCAAAGCAAGGGGGCATCGCTCTAATCACTTATCTAATTTTTTTATGTAATAACCCTCCTTTTGAATTCCTAGGTTGTAACCTTTATAGCAATAGCACGTCAAAAAGATCTTTCGATCAGAAAAAAGGAAAGAAAGACCAGCCACATAAAGACAAAACAGACAAGAAAAGTGCCAGACTCCGTATGGAAAGACAGAATCTGACAATTTGTAAAGTAAAGATCAGCGGGAACATCCGCCTGAGCGAGCTCAAAATGGGCATTTCCGGTCAGTTTTTAGTTTAGGAGTCGGAGTTTAAGACTCGGCAAAGGCATCAGCCTAGCTAGGAACTTAAGTAGAAGAGTAAACCCCTAAAGAGTAAGGTAAGGCCTGAAGCCTATCATTGACCGAATAGCGAACTTAGCTTCAAAGCTTGAAGTGAAGGCTTTACCTTTCCTTTAATCAAATCAATGCCAGAGAATACATCGGAAGCTAATTAGCACGTAGGCAGCGCTGCGCTGTCTGTTGTACCGTTTTAGAGAGAATTTCAGTTAAGAGACTAATCCAAAAAAAGAAAGTGACCAATCTTTCTATGGAGGCGGCGAAGGGATGGTAAGGCTTTGAAGCCAAGCAAGCAACTATTAGAAAGAAGTTGAAGCTATAACAGAAAAAGGGTTGGTTGCATACCTGGTATAAGAGGGGTGCCGCACTGAATCTGTCTCCAACTAATTTCACTTTAGTTTCATTGCGGGCCAGAGCTCCTTTTGATTCTGTTTTATCTCAGTCAAACTCGATTTGCTAAATAGAAGCACATTTAATGCTTCAGCGGCGAGCTCCGTGCGTGAGCAGCGACTAAGCAACATCCAATATTTCTTAACACTTTGTACGCTTGAAGGCCCATCCTCTACGGAAGGGTATAGAGACGAGGCCTTTAATCCAACTCTTTTTTACATAAAGAAATGAAAATCCAAAAACTGGGGAATCCATCGGTCGGATAACAATTTTTTCTAGTAGCACCCACGACAAAATGTCTGGAATATAAATTTTTTTTTGGGACGGAGGCACGCGTGCTAAAAAAACATCAACTTGGAAACGCCATACATAATATAATAAAGAAAAAGAATGAATATGCCAGCAGAGGACCCTGCTCGAAATAAGTTTTTAAGGTTTTCCCTTAAGAGAAGTCTCGGATCAGGACATGTTTTAATAGCCTTTCAGAGGAGTAAAACATCAGGCAGAATGGATACCGAGTTCGGGGGGCAGGTTATAGCTTTCGAGCGAGACAACTCATCAGCGATTGGTGCAGGATTGACCACTCATCTATCCAAGTTACGTAAAAGACACATTTTGAAGTTTTTCCCTACCTCATGAGGGCACACTTTGAGTCCCAAACTTTCTGTCTGAAGCAAATGCTAGAAGTCCAAGATGGAGGTTTGGAACATCCAAGAGGACACCTAATCCACGCTCTCTTCCCTTGGTAAAGAGGAATTTCAAACCTAAATCAATCATTTGATCAGACAAAAAAAGTACTTGGGCCTTAGAGGCAGCGGATGGGAAAGTGAAGAGAATAGGAAGACCAGGAACGAAGTCACTCGACCAAAAGAAGGTCATATTTGAGATCAAAGTGAGGAGCCAGACAGAGACAGATTGAAATTGCAAAAGCCTACTCTAAGAAGCAGCTTTACTTTAAAGAGGGGCAAAAGAAAAGCAAAGTAGAGAAAAAAGGGGAGCTTAACATATATAAATCGGTTACACACTAAAGGAAAGATATATTCTAGTTATCCTACCCGACTACACAAGATATTCTACATGTGGTTAACAAAAGAGTCACTGG
>JASVEL010006713.1:65000-70000 GCA_032618575.1 Nicotiana noctiflora
GACATTTGAATTCTAGTGCACTAGCCTTAGCTATACTCCTGCTTCAAGTGCTGATTTGAATTTCATAGTTGAAGGAGTGAGAATAGGCCTAAGGGAATAATCAATCCTGGGGTTCCTTTTGTCTCACCATTAGCTTCATTGGGATCATTTTCCATGTGTAGGAAGCAGAGAGGTTGCTAGTAGGTTTTTCTATGTCCCTCCGTAGTCCAGTCCTTGAGTTCTTTCTTTGGAAGTAGTGAATGTGGTAAGAGGTGTATAACCATTACCCTTTCCTTTAGTCATGAAAGGGCTATTTCCCCTACCTTTCTTTCAAGGCGCAGAACTTCATTCCCCTAGTGCTTTCTGTCCTTCTGAGGAGTGAAAGCTAGATTGAATGCTCTAAGCTGAGTGTAAGGGTAAGGTCTAGATAGTCTTGGTAATTCATCTACCTTGTTTGTAAGGTATTATAATAATAATTCACATTATTATATTAGGTAATAATCTCCTTATTTCTGCCTTGTAGTACTGTCGGTCTAAGGAGAGGAATGGAAGTAGTCGTCTTGATTCTTTTCTTTGGATCTGCTTATGTCTCTAATTCACTTGATTCTCATGCCAATGGACTTCATGCTCTGTTTTTGGCCTTATTAGCTTGATTTCATAAGTGAGCATGAAGTTGGAATTGAATAGATAGTGATAAAACGCAGCATGAAGTTGGAATTGAATAGATATTGATAAAACGCACCTTTCTTGACTCAAGTAGTAAGCTCGGATTCATGATTGAGAAAGAAATCTTCCAAGCGCAGCTTTATCTGAATCTATTATAGGGTAGGCTCTTTGGATAGATTGACTTAAGGCAATGAAGGCCCACATATTTCAAATATCGGCTCCCCTCAAGGAAAAAGCGGGATACTTAGCTGAAAGGGTGAACAAGGCCGAGCGCCTTCAAAGGTTGCTCCAGTCGCCTGAAGCCTTGTGGATTGATTGTGGGGATTTAGGCATGTCACGCCAACCATCTTCCAGTTCCTGGATAATCATTCCCGGATAATGCTTGCCGCAGGGGCTAACCCTATCTTTGCGCATACTTCCTTGGTTGTTTGGGAGTTGAATCAGAAGCATCGAATGAAAGGTTCTTTCCAAGACTATCTGCTATTGAATCAGCTGCTGTTGCCGGGAGAGATTCTATCTTTTCCTTGTAGTCCACGGGATATGACTCTGGGGAAGCTCATTCCTTGGATGGATCATAACTTATACAAAGGATAGTCTCCGTAAGAAGGACCAAAGCGCACTGAAAGAACCTACCGATTCTTGCCAGTCATAACAACCAAAACAGGTTAGCCTTCGTTTGCCACATTGGCGAAGTCATAAGTTGTGGTGAATCCGTGTCGCTACTATAAAGTGCTTTCCCTAGTTCAATAGAGAAAAGAGAGAAGATCAGGCCGATTTCCTTTACTTTATTATTAAACTTAAGAATCGTTTGGCTTTGAATGCCGAAACCTTGAAAGCAAGGAAGGGCCTCTTTCCATCCATAGAATCTCTTCTTTATGCTAGAACTTTCAGCTATCTTTCTTAACCTGCTTCTATCAAAGCATCTTGTAAACTCCGACCATCGTCTCAGTGAAGTAGACCATGGGTATGGGATATGAACGATTAAGAGTTCATGCTTAAAAAAAAGGTACGTACTAACTGAGAGTAGAATCTATCCTGACTTTCAAGTAGCGCTTGATTGAGGGATGAACCCTGAATCCATACTTTCCGGTACTATGCCTACTCCCATTTCCTCTTTCAAGTGGGTTGAACTCTTTCTAAGGCAAAAGGCCAAGTGTGTGCCACGAGTGCTCTGTGCTCTGTCTTCGAAAAGGCAGAATGCTTGTTATAGAATCCGCTATTTTAGAAATATAATAAGCTTTGTGTCCTAACCAGATGCCGTGGGGCGATAAGGGGTGCTTTATCTAAATTAGGTAGGAGAACTTGGCTAACTTTCGTACTCTGATAGCATCTCTAAACGGCAAGTACCCACAACCGCCGTAACAAAGGATTGAATCTATTAAGTGGGAAAGAGCCCTTGTAAGGCCTCTCTCATCCCTTGCTTATGCTGAATCAAGATTTTATTGGTCTTCTTTGACCCGCGGGAGCGAATCGGTAGCTGTGAAACTAGCTCTGGCTTGATGACTGCTTTACTTTTAGCTTTTTCCTGGGGCATAGAAGGAGATCATCCTGGTCGAGGTAAATGGATTTAGGAATTCATACCCGGTTCAAGGGAAAAGGCAAGGAACTTTCAACAGGCATGGTACGAGAGGAAAGAGACCAACCTTAGGCCTCTTCAGCTAATAGATGCGTCAAAGACCGTTGCCAGCTATTGCTAGTCGCAAACAAGCCCTTCCCTTCTGGGCTAGGAGTGAAATTCCCTCGATCGACTCGGGGCTAAAAGCTCTAATGAAGAAAAAGAATTGTCCTAAGATTGCCTACTTAATCCGGTACTTTCTTCTTCCCCAAAAACAGGAAGGTTTTGCCCAGATTTCTTACTATCTTTGGTACTGCTTTTGTTTTGAGAAAAATGAATCTCAAGTTTCATCCTCGGGTTCGGTAGGGGGCGTAGGAACGGATAGCACTCTTAGTTAGCTTAGGAGCGGAGGTACGAGACAAAAAGGGGAGTTTCCCTCGACTAAGCAGTTTCCACTAGACCTTTGGCTAATAGTTTAGTTGTTCCCAGAGGGCACACTTTGAGTCCCAAACTTTCTGTCTGAAGCAAATGCTAGAAGTCCAAGATGGAGGTTTGGAACATCCAAGAGGACACCTAATCCACGCTCTCTTCCCTTGGTAAAGAGGAATTTCAAACCTAAATCAATCATTTGATCAAACAAAAAAAGTACTTGGGCCTTAGAGGCAGCGGCTGGGAAAGTGAAGGGAATAGGAAGACCAGGAACGAAGTCACTCGACCAAAAGAAGGTCATATTTGAGATCAAAGCGAGGAGCCAGACAGAGACAGATTGCAATTGCAAAAGCCTACTCTAAGAAGCATCTTTACTTTAAAGAGGGGCAAAAGAAAAGCAAAGTAGAGAAAAAAGGGGAGCTTAACATATATAAATCGGTTACACACTAAAGGAAAGATATATTCTAGTTATCCTACCCGACTACACAAGATATTGTACATGTGGTTAACAAAAGAGTCACTGGTTATTGGCCTCAAGACAGAGACGAGCTGACTAGGATCATAAGGTTAAGATATGGATAGGCTTTCTCTCATAGACCTTTTTATATTATATTACGATATATGACCGTTCGCCTTTTCATCACTTTGGCCTGGAGCCAGTCTAGGGTGTAGGCTTGCTTCGCATAGGCTCGGGTCAGCGGTAACTAAATATAGAGAGAAGAAAATACTTAGGTTGACCAAGGATAGGAAATCCACTCTATGTATTGATGCGGGAAAGGTTGTTGAGAAGGGGACATGTGATCAATTTGTTCTCCTTTCTAACCGATCCATTGCGTGTCACGTCGCCCTATCCATAGAGGAAGAAGACGTATGCTCAAGTCTAAAATCTTTCCTACCAATCGTATAGTCAAGCTTGAGTGCCTCCCTTTTTTGATGATCTTGTCACTTCTTTTAAAATATAGTTTCAGGCTACTATTGATGCAGGAACAAACCACTATAAATAGGTATCTCTACGCGTAAGAATGATTATATGATTAATTCAAATACATTAACCCGGCAAGAGTTGACCATGCAGGGGAAGTGACTAATGAGCGGGGTACCTTAGCTTATGCCAGGTTGAAACCTTACTTTAATAAGTCCCCCACAAAAAAGCAAAAGAGGAAAGAAAAGAATTTCCTAGTTCTTTGACCTAATACCTGCTAAATGAGAATTGTTTGACGACTTAATGATAATGCGCTTGTGGTCGAATTGCTTCCACCATGGAAGATGTACTTTGATGGTGCTTCTCATCAAGATGGAGCTGGAGTCCTCTTTCTTACTTCTGAAGAAGAAGTGCTGCCGCACTCCTTCACCTTGTCGAAACCTTGTTCCAATAATCTCGCGGAGTACCAAGCCCTCATACTTGACTTGAGATGGCTGTGGATTTGAAAGAGTTGCAACTCTTATGGAGATTTAAAATTGATGAACAATCAACTACTTCAATTGGAGCATTCTGGTAAGCTTGATCCCCGGGTTAAGGTAGCTGCCAAGGAATGAATCAAAGACCTAAGGACGTTTTCAATGCCATTGCCCCCGCTGAAAGAATTGTAGCTCTTACGCAAGCTATTTATTTTGCACTTGAAGACATTAATAGTAATCTTTTTTTATCTTAACGCTTGTCCTTCGCTCTGGATTCCTTGCCCCCGCCCTTGCTTAAGGATTCCCGCCCTTCTTAGCTCTCTTCTTCCATCGGCTCTTCTTTCATCTGGAAGAATGGGCCCTCTCCTGTTGGCAAATCTCCTTGCTGTTGTTGTATCAAATATATATATATATATATCCCATTCCTACATATATATATATATATCCCATTCCTGCCTGTCCTGCGGCACATGCGGTATCAGCTCCTATTCTTTCTGCAGTAGTTGTGGATGCGCTTTACTTCTTAGTATCCCGGTGCAACTGTCTTTTTTAAGCTATGGATCTTATATAGATAAGGAGTGTGAAAGCTAGCTCTTGAAAGCAGTGCAAGTTAGGATCGAAATCAATAAATTAAATTTGTTATCACGTAGTGCAAGAGGAAAGAAATTAAATAGAAGAATTCTATGCCCACTGCGCCCTCTCTTTCAATTGAGCTTATTGTTGTATATGGTTCGAGGAGGTATATAAATCCTCGATTTAGCTAGAGAAAGTCTTCTACCCATCGTCATACCTCCTGCGAGATAGCTTCCAATCCATCTTCGCTTCAAGCCCAACAGTACCAAGGCAGATTCAATCTAGAGCACTGTCGGATTCATTAAGAAAAGGAAAAGAGCAAATAGTCTGGATTTCATGAACAACAGTGACAAGGAAGGACGAAAGTAAAAAAGGGAAGACTGCGTAATGCCATTCCGTC